>JACXGK010002018.1:0-15899 GCA_016801125.1 Novumbra hubbsi | reverse complement strand
TAATTAGTGTCACTAAGAGGCTAGCAGTATTGTCGCAGTAAGGCTTTGTTTGCGTCTACATAGCCAGTTATTCGTTTCGAAATGAACATCAGGATAGCTAGCAACAGGTTCTCAAAGAAATGTGTTGGGTAAATATGAGCACTGTTACCATGTGGCTGCTGTGCATTCCTCTCTGTGTTGGATTAGAGGCCTGGATTACGGGCATTTGGGTACATCATATGGACTAGCCTGGTAACGTGAACAGACCAGTGGAGCCACCCACTCTTTTACAGCTGGTAACACCAGAGTGCCCACTCTTTTACAGCTGGTAACACCAGAGTGCTGCATCTGTCCTGTGAAGGCCATGTACTGGTCAGCCATCTGATCTGAGTCACCTGGAGCTTCCATAACCCATGTCAACACATACATGTCCAAATGTCCACAGCAACGTACGTCCACGGCTATACGTCCGTGCCCTCTCTGGGATATATGAGACTGTTGACGCTGAAGCTGTTATAAAAATGGCTGTTAAACTGTCCAGTCTGCCCTCCCCCGCTGAAGGTGTTGTAGTAAACGCCCCTGTTGAAGTGGGACAGGCTGTCTGCTGAATGGCCATGGTGGCTGGCCTCCGAGAGCCCTGGGCTGTGGGTGTCTGGGGCCGGGGCATGGTTGTGGTACGGGCTGCCGTGTAGGGCTGTAATGTTCCTGCTGCTCAGCTCATTCACCAGCCCCAGAGGGCCGGCCTGCCTGCCGGGGGGCCCGGGGGTCAGGGGACTGGGGGCCCCGAGGGGCCCGGACCCCAACGTTGCCATGCTACTGAAGAAGTTATTAAAACACGGCGTGCTGCTAGACACCTGGCCAGAGGAGCTCTTGTGACCCTCGCTGACCCCGTCCATGTCAGGGGAGGCAGGGTCGATGAGATGCGGGCTGTCCGAGGGCTTCGTGGCCTGGGCGGCTCGTCCCTCCTCGGTCTTCATCCCGTTGGTGGAGTCTGATCGACGTTTCCTCTTCCTCCGAAAGTTCCCGTTGTCAAACATCTTCTCGCAGTTAGGATCCAACGTCCAGTAGTTCCCCTTGCCTGGAATGGAAATAACAGTAGCATGTAAACTCAACAGTGTTTGTGTCCACAAGATCACCTATGTGGCCGTGTGCGCGAACGTTGTTAGAAGGCTGCGAAGATTATCAGAAGCTTACGCCAGAAGAAGACGAGCTCGCCCAGCATCCATTTAATGTAGCCCCCCCCCCCCTTGAAATACACGGAGGCAGGATTAGTGTGAATGTCCCCTCACACCCTCACACAGCATTGTCCTCAATGAATCTAAAACCTGCGGTGCATTTAAGCACAAAATAATTGTGTCGCACATCTCAATCTTGGAATTTGGAATTATGTTAGTTCACTCAAAGACAAAGATTGGGGTTAGGATAACCTCATTCTCCATTACGGTAGGAAAGGTTAGCTTAGCCTGGAGCTATGTTCCTGCTTTCAGATTTGTTCTCTGCCAATGTAAATATGATATATATTATATACACACTGCACTCACCTAACAATCTCATTTTATCTAATAGGCTCAAAACTGATTTGTATCAATGTAAATTGTGTGTTTATTGTGTGTATTCAGTTTGTGTATTTGATCTCTAACTTTTCTTGGCGTTAGCATCACCTTCCCACCAAGTCAATTCAGGGTGTGTGTGAATGAATGAAGGTGACTGTGGACAACCATTTCCAGGGTCTGAATGCTGTTGAATCCACTATGGATTATAGACACAATGCTTCTGATAACAAGCTTCAAGGTACATAAAAAATTGCCGCTGTGAAGCTGCCTTTACAGATTCAAGCTCAAAACAGTTGGTTAGAATATATAGTTTACAGAGATGTAAGGTGTTCTGATCTAATATATTCAGTCCTCTCACATACATAACATACATAATATACCTATGTTATAAGAATCACAATACCCCTGATAAAACTGCTAATCCACATCTAATAATAGAGTTTGTAAAGGCCCTTATATTATACACAGAAGTACAAATGTAACAAACCTAGCGTGTAACTAATAGAATTGCCGCATAATAGCTGTATACAAACTTGACGGTCATATAATATAGGGACAATGTTATACCGGATGATAAAACGCTGGCCTGATCGCGAATAATATATATATATAAACATAGATTAGAAAAGCACCTGGGTCATCCTCGTCGCGGGGGACTTTTTTGAAACAGTCATTCAGTGACAGGTTGTGTCTGATGGAGTTCTGCCATCCTGCCTTGCTCTTCTTGTAGAACGGGAAGTTATCAGCTACGTACTGATAGATCTGACTCAAGGTCAACTTCTTCTCGTGCGCATTCTGGATCGCCATGGCGATGAGGGCCGAATAGGAGTACGGGGGACGAACTAACTTCAGCAACTCTTCCTGACTTGCGATGGACAGCCAGCCCAAGTCCGGTCCGGCGAACCCGGGGGAATTAGTGAGGAACTGTCGCTGTGTCCCATAAGAAGGAGGCATAAAGGATGCTGTGTTGTTTCCGTGCAGGTAAGAGCTGGAAGAGTTGACGGCGGGTCCGTTTAGCCACAGGTACGGATTGGGGGTTGACGCGTAGTCTCCGAGGCCGTATCCAGCTGGTCTCTGTGCGCTCTGGAGTCCAGATTGATGGTACATGCTGAAGTTGTCGCAGTAGACAGCCATCTCCGGCGGCTCATGTGGGTTCTTGGGCTGGGGTTGGAGAGAGCTAGCGGTTGGAGAGGAGTTGTGGTGCGCTGAAGGGTCGATGGAGTTCATGCTCCACGCGGGAGGAAACCCCAGTAACGGAACAAACTGACTACCAAATTCCACGCACGCAACGGCAGCAACAAGTGCCAGAACTCAAAGTAAAGAGTTTTAATTGTATAACTTTAGACCGACAGCTTCTCGTCCAGACGGTATAATCTCTAACAGCCAATAGACACTCACTTACCGGTTGTGGGTGTGGCCGCGGAACTTTATTTGGGACGGTCTTGCCAAATTGAGAATAAGAGGAACTTCTCTGTTTTTCATACGAACGCCAATAGAGAAAACTCCCGACAGTGGACGGTCTCTTAAAATATAATTTGCATTGACTAAGTCAAGTTGGGATTTATTCAAACTTGTGCCAGTAGAATAGATTTAATACTTAAAAACACACACTTCCCTTTCTTATTTTAATGCAAGTACGAGCATTATTACATAGTATACATGTTTAAAAAAACATGTTAGTAAGAAATATTGAAATCTTACTTAACTAGAAGAGTTAAAGCTGTTCTTATTTAAATGGGAAATCAAAAAGTGTAGGCTACAACAGAAAGCTCGTAGAAATAAAGATGAAGAAAACTCAAAAAAGATCAAATAGCCAAAAAGAAAAAAACTGTCCGCCCACTACCCCTTTATTATGACCCTAATAATATAACTAGATGAGCCGTTTAGTGTGTAATAATAGGCTATACAAAGTGGAAAGGCACGGCGGCTCGTTGAGAGAAAAAAGTAAAGACAAAAGGCCTGTGTAAGAAGCATATCTCGTAGTGAATCATTATTTGTATGATTCATACAATCGTTAATACCCTGGGTAACAGCAGAAGCCACACTTATCTTATATTAAAGTATACATTATATAATTACTTTACATTTCGGTGGGCTTATAAGAAATATAATGACAATAAAATACAATCATACAAAATACTTCACAGAATTAAATAATATAATTATTGTCTATATTAATCCGATGAATCTTGAACATGTCAACTTTAAAGTAGAAGAAACGTTTAACTACAATACTCCTTTTTCACATATGCATTTCAATTGAGTCATAAAGGACCATTGCCAATTACGTTTTTGAATCATTACGGGACAAATAGACCAGACCCTACACATCGTTCAAGGTTTTACTTGATGATCGAATGAAAATCCCTTAAAAGTGGATGTAATGAAATGAATTGAGGGTTTATCATATTGTGCTTTAGGTTCTGTTACTGGATAAACAGAGTTATCAAGATGAATCAGTGGGACTGACCTGGATACAGTGACATTCCTATACTCATAATCATCTTCTTCATCAATCATAATATTTATAGTATAAAAGTATATTCACATTTTAATCTGTTGTTACCATATATATAGTTGTGTTTTTTACATTTATTTTGCCAGGTGCTTAGAACCATTTATTTTCTTTGCCAACAACCTGATTGTAATTAAGGTTAAATATCTTGCTCAGAGAAAACATTTTTTTTTACATTGCCGGTTGTTGAACGAGGACCAGCTTATTTAATGGCTCAACGCTCTGGACAGCTGGGCTAACCTGCCACACCCAATTATGTTAAATTCATATTCGAATTAATTTGCTGTAAATATATGAGGTCTCATCAGGTACTCACAACAGTTTTGTTTCAGAGGCGAGAGGCAATTGGTGTTTAATACAAAACAGTGTTAACTAGCACTCAGTGGCAGAAATGTAAATGTTGCATTTTCTCTGTTACACAGTGAAGAGATTCAGCTCTATCTAGTGGCCACAAGACGATATAGCATTACACTGATTCCCTTACTCCCCTTAAACTCAACTCTGGACCTCAAGGCCAGTTGGTTTCTTCGTGCAACCCTCTAAACAGTGACTTATTTAAACCTAGGATACCAGGTGAATGCAATTAATGATGAGGTGTAGAACAAAAAATCAGCTGGCTCCAGACATAGTAAAGTGAGATTTGAGTACCCCTTGCTTACAACATAGCAAACAATCTGGGACAATTTAAAGTTAAAATACATTAAAATAAAATCATTATATAATCAACTGACAACTGAGCATTGAAAATTGTCATTTACATGTTAACATCTTTAAAATTAAAAAGACGATACGTATGGAAGCCCATTGACAGTAGACTATGACATTTGAATAGTCTACTATCAGTGGGGTGCGTCTTTGAAAATGTAATGTCAAACCGTTATTCCATTTTAATATTAATATGGCCATAAAACGCACATAATGCAACTGCAATTTTGATTATTGCATTTTTTCATCTGAATATTGTCTCAAATAAGACCTACATATATTGAAAATAAAACGCATTTGTGAAATTGCATGATCGTTTGAATTTAGTTCCATTTGGGCTTCCGTAGACGAGGCGAGGAGTTGAACAGTAAAGGGGGAGGGGTTTAGCTATTTGGGGAAGTGACTTTGCGTTTCTTTTAGGTGGATTTGTGTTCCTCGGATGAAGCAGAAAATATTTGGAAGGTCGAATTATGGTCCTTAGAGGAATTTGTTAAAGGTGATGTAAACATTTTCTTATGTATTCATAGTGATTTAGCTGCCAGGGTAGTGCACATCTTTCCCATTTAGAGTTAAGATTGCTTTCATGATCCAAAAATAAACATGAACATTTTCCAAAATATTTAGTTAGGGGAGTATAAGACAACTACTACAATGTTAGGTATTTATGCCCGTTTGATTCACTGTTGTCGTGCAAAAATGTCATGCAAGCATAATAGCAGAGTCGTATGTTTATGAGAAGTCATCATGTTCTTGTGCTATCAAAATATTTCTATGTCAAATCAATGTTTGGCTTGTACAGTATTTATTGAAATGCTTATGCTGATATTTAAAAATAGTTTACATGGTATTTCATTATTCATTAATTACAAGACTACTGGGCTGTTTACATAAAAAAGAAGCAAGTCCAAGACAAATAAACAATATGTCACAAAACCTGGAGATGGCTACATGTAATAACACGTTAACTACTAATTATTTATGATGACCCTTTGTCCCTACGTCTTGTGATAAGGTAAACCACACAAAAAAATATATTTTAAAATGTTGATAGCTCCTCAGACAATCACCTCATAGTCTTCATAGCTTTATGCAGGCAGTGTTCAGTGTTCACTGTCCATAGAAAAATCAACATGTAACCTTGGATGGTATTGGTTGTAATTCTTGTGCAATTAATTATACCTTCACAGGTAGCTGTTGCTGTGTTTATGATACACTAATGATGTGGTTAAATACTTCTATTTGTGTACATTATACAATGCAGTTATACAATTTGACTAGCAGAGGATGACACTGATATAAAATATATTATTAGTCAAAATGTTATCATTTGTTTTTACTGAAACAAGCTGCGCTAATTATCAGGTTCATGTAAAATCAATAATGTCTCTAAGAACGTTTCGTGTCACATGTACGCCAGGCATCAGGACACAGGCGCAGAGCTGGTGCTTTATTGGAGTTTCTACTTATGTCATGGGTCTGTGGTGGGCAAGAATCCTGCGCAAATATTTTAACAATTAAACAGAGATTAATTCATACAAACAGAAGAACACGATACACGCACGTATGCAAAGAGTAAACAAAAGG
The DNA here is from genome assembly GCA_016801125.1 of Novumbra hubbsi. Taxonomy (NCBI): domain Eukaryota; kingdom Metazoa; phylum Chordata; class Actinopteri; order Esociformes; family Umbridae; genus Novumbra; species Novumbra hubbsi. Next base: position 9,563 of record JACXGK010002018.1, on the reverse strand, counting down.
CCCCGGACAGCGGGGGATAAAATAGGAAAGACCAAACATGACGTGTACTTACATGCAACAAGTAACAGCAACCTGAAAGCAACATACAACGAATGACACCAAGTAACAAAACAAAAGGGACATTTACACACACAGATCACCAAGTGAAAACAGGTGCACGTAATTATTCCAAGGTTATTCCAAAACAAACGTGTTCCAACAGAATGCCAGCATAGACTAGTGGTGTGCTGGCCAGCCCGGTACAACTTAGCTTAACGAGAACAACAAACTCAAAGCTAGCCGGACCAACGACAACACAGGCACAAACAGTAATCCACCAACTGAAAGCAAAACTGGCAACTTAAGTAGGCTCCCTAATCATGGACAACTGACAGCAGCTGTCCCCAAATGGGGAGCACCAAACAGTCTGTAAGGACCGGACTCGCGGTGGTGAGGAAGGGACCCAATCGCACGAAGGGATAGGTGGTTGTCAATTGGCAGAACTGGGATGGTTTAGTGGGAGTGTGTAGAAGGAGGCTCGGATATGCGAGCGCGATAAGTCGATGGAAATAACGTGGGAGACTGAAGGCTCGGATATAACGAGCTAGGAAATAAGTAACTCGGATGAAACGAGTCACATAAAGAGAAGTAATTAGAACTGCGTGATGCAGGAGCCAAAATGGAGTTGGTACGAAGAAACGTAGCACTAGGTTTGAACTGGCAGGGAAGTGAGGGGCTGGAGTGCTTATGTAGGGGACTTGATGAGTGATGGGGAACAGGTGTGAGTGATTGGGAAACTGGGTGCTTGGGAACTGGTGCATGTGATTGCACCCAAGGCCACTAGAGGGTGCGCTAGGGCCACAGTCGGACAGGAGTCAGGGCGGAACCCTGACACAGTCACTGTAGAGATGCTTAGAGGACCCTCTACTGGCAGGTCCTGACTGTGAGTCCTGGGCACGCAAAGACTAATTATTTAGCATCTTTTCACTAACATTTGTTAGTAAGAGTCCAGTGTTCATGTTAGGTCAGCATTTGACTTACTCACATGTACAGCCAAGTACTCTTTCACATTGAGCTGTTCCTGTGCTCAGACTACACATAATAAGCGGGTCAAATGTCTGCGGAAGGATGGAACATATTATACAATGGGCCATATGTAGTCTGAAACTTCATTTAAATAGTTCCATGTTGTATGTTAAAGTTGCATGCAGCTTAAAATAGGACAGATGAAAATCACTCTTTTTTCCATGCTTTTTTCTTTCTCGTTTTTTACAGAGACCGGTTCTATAGATAAGTTCGTAAACATTTCGTACGATTCTGAACAAGGTAAAACTGCTCTAGTCTTTCTTGCCCCACAGAGGTGGAATAAGATACTAGCTCAGCGTTGACTACCTCCTTAAAAACATTTAAAACGTTGTTCGAGGTTTTACATTCAGAAAGATTAGGACTTTGTGATGTGTGATTATTTGATGGTTTGCTTTCAGGGAGATGTATTTTCCCCAAAAGAATGTGTCTTGTATTTTAGGATTTATATAATTTGATCATGTAAAGATTGTTTTGCAAAGGTCATTATTGTAAAAAAATAATGTTTGTATTTGGATGTCTGTGTCCAAGACGTTAGTCTACCTCCTCCTCTATCTCCTGCTTCACACATGCTGCCTTATTTATTATTTGCCATTTGCACAATGTATACTGATGGTACTTCCTATTGTGTATTTACACTTTGACATCTAAATGGTCTCTTGCACTAATACATTCCGTTTGTACTGCCCTCTGCATATTTGCACTTTGTTACGTTGTTAAATTGCAGATTACTTACCTATGCCAATTGCATATCCATGCATTGCACTTCATTTCATTTTATAGACTCATACATTTTGCACTGCTCTTTTTTGCTCTCAGGTTGGATACAAACTGCATTTTGTTGTTCTGTACTTGTACTGTGTCATGTCCTGGCTGGGGGCCCCTAGCATTCTCTATGCTTTGGGGCTCACAGTCAGGACATGACACACAGAGAGGCCTCTAGCCATCTCTGTGGCACTGTTGGCTCCCCAGTCAGAGCAGCTGTGATCAGTTGTCTCTGATTGGGGAGCCTACTTAGTTTAGGGTTTTCCACACTCGGGTGTGGTTTATTGTTTGTGTTTGTAGTCACAACGTTCACATTTTGTTTAATCCAATTCACTGTGGATACTCTGCATGTTTATTTGTAAGTTAGTTTAGTTCTGTTTGCTGTGTTCATACAGCACCTTTACTTTATGTTTACAGTTTGTGTAGTGTTTGTTTTGTGTTCTGGAATAAATTCACCTTTTCATTTCAAAATGTCTGCGTTTGGTTCCATACCACACTATGGACGTGACATACTGTTCAAAGACAATAATGTTAAATCTAATCTAAATTAAATATAGTATAAAAAATGTATTATTTTACATACTTTTAGGTAATCCGGTGATGACTAAATTCTTCACAGTTGTCTCTGGCAAGACCTTGGGTTCTCATGAAGAGTTTCTGAAACGACTCTCCAACAATAAAGTCTCGACCAAAGTGAGGTCCCAGGATGAGAGTGATGTCATCATCACGTTCTGCCCAATCATCAGTCGTGCTGGGACTGATATTGAAGAAGCACTTCGAAAGACACCAAGTAACCAAAGTATTCAATAATATAGCAGAGATTTTCTACATCATATCAGTGTTGGAGGTGTTCCATGTCTATTGAGAGGCTGAATAATAAGGATTCATTTGTTGATACTAATAATCTTTTTCTCAACAGACGGTAAACCTGTAGTTCTGGTGGTACTTCATCACACCTTCGACCCAGATCTGATTGTACCTGACAGCCGCAGGGTGGTAACCAGAGAAGATGTAATACTCACTGTGGATTGTCTATTCCATGACAACAAAGGACTACTGGACTGTCCACGTAACATAGAAGCAATCCGTCAGACTCAGACATGTCTGAACTTACAGCCCACACCCCCCACCAGGTAAATGTTTTACATACCGATGTAGATTATGTATTTTACATTTATTTAACCATTGTTTATACATGTAACATTTAACTTATTCTCAATGTACAATACAATATTTATTAATATACTACATTATCCAAGTTATCATTACCTTTCAAGATAATGTATGAACATGTTTTTCTATTTCAACAGGATGAACAGGATGAAAACACAGGTAATAACTACTAATTACTACTAACTACTAGTAATGACCCTTGACCCTACACAAATACATCTACTGTAGGACACTCCAACCCATTGCAGTGATGTTTGCACAATATATTTATTTAGAAATTCAGCCATTGGTTTAACTTGTTAGTTGTTCATAATGTCTGTCCCTTCATAATGTTCACAAAATAGGTTAATTTCAATACAAATTTACAATACAATATTTATCCCTTTCTGTGAGGTGCGTTTCTAGGGTTATGTTCATAACCCTAGCCCTTTTTACAAGAGCATGCAGCTTGAATGTGCTGTTGTTACACTTCCGCTACCCTTCCAAATGTCGAGTTAATCTGTTTTATGTTTTACACAGATTCTAAACTTCTCCCTCGGCTTCCACAAACACCTCCCTGGATTTCCAATAACCCCTCCCTGGGCTTCCACTAACACCTCCCAAAACTTCCACCAACAACTCCCCGAACTTTCACTAACACCTCCCCAAACTTCTACTAACACCTCCCCAAACTTACACTTACACTTCCCCAAACTTCTACTAACACCTCCCAGGAATTCCACTAACACCTCCTTGGAAATCCACTAACACCTCCTTGGACTTCTACTAACACCTCCTTGGACTTCCACTGAGTGGTGCTGTTCCTCCACCACTGGTTCCTCGATCACAGTTCATCACATCCACTGGACTTCAACGCAGCCCTGAACTATCAATCACACCTCTCATTGTCAATACAAGTTTCCAAAATTCTAATCCAGATGTGACACCTTCATGTATTCTAGATACATTACACAAAGTGAATGCCTGCTAATTGACTAAAACAATTAAAATGTTACGTCTAAGTGTGGCGTGTAGTCTCATTTGTGGTATCACCATGAAACAAAAAGTAGTCCAAGGAAATCCTGCATAGAGTTTAGTGAATATCCTGTGTAGAGAATAGAGTATTTCCTTTTTAGAGTATGTTCTCTATTTGAAAAACGTTTGAGCGGAGAAAAAGCAGAGTAAAACACCACCTAATGAACAGTTCCGGTTTTAAGTGTAAATCTGGCCAGGTGCATTCAACACGCCTGTCAGCAAGACACCCCAAAGTTGTAAAATATTTATTTATTAAATATTTTAACAATAAACAGTAAGAGCCCCATGGGTGCCTCACACAGCACAGCCCGGTTACCTAGACTCCTTTCACAGCCTATGGACTCCCGTCTATCAGAACAGAGTCCCTTGTAATGTTTCCATTTCCAGCTTCACGTTGAGGATTTGCGGCAGAAACAACACAAAAACACGTAAACATTGTGCCTTGTAAACACACGCACAAACAACAGGCATTCAGTAATGTCACAGTGCATCATTGAGATGGACGCTGGCCACGGTCCTGTGGGCAGCAAGGCATTGTGGGTAGTATTCTGTAAGTTTAGAACACTGGCATGGAAAAATAAAAGCTCGGTCACCACAGGCATTTCCCCTGAAGCTTCACACACACACACAAATCTACACACAACTACACACCGACTCACACATCTACAATGAACTGCACCCACACTCGAGCACGCAGATACACACATCTACACTCAACTACACACAGACGCATACATCAAGACACGCAGATGACAACACAGGTATACACATGGAAACACATAGTGGAGGACGGAGCTCCTACACACACATCTACACTCAGTCTGGGTGATGGTAGTGACGCGGTCTGGGTGATGGTAGTGACGCTGTCTGGGTGATGGTAGTGACACGGTCTGGGTGATGGTAGTGACGCGGTCTGGGTGATGGTAGTGAAGCTGTCTGGGTGATGGTAGTGACGCGGTCTGGGTGATGGTAGTGAAGCTGTCTGGGTGATGGTAGTGACACGGTCTGGGTGATGGTAGTGACGCGGTCTGGGTGATGGTAGTGACGCTGTCTGGGTGATGGTAGTGACGCTGTCTGGGTGATGGTAGTGACGCAGTCTGGGTGATGGTAGTGACGCAATGTGGGTGATGGTAGTGACGCTGTCTGGGTGATGGTAGTGACGCGATGTGGGTGACACTTGTGTGTCAGTGGGTCGTCGATTCCAGAACCACCGGCTACCCGTCCCCACCCTCAGGCAATGCTCAAGCTCTGCACCTTCAACCCTGGTGGTCTGGTCTACTGGAGACCATCCCCCCCTTCCCTGTCCAGCCACCACAACAGAGGAACCACCCCCCCTTCCCTGTCCAGCCACCACAACAGAGGAACCGTCCCCCCCTTCCCTGTCCAGCCACCACAACAGAGGAACCATCCCCCCTTCCCTGTCCGACCACCTCAATGGTGGAACCCCCCTTAGGTATTGTCAAAATACCTAAGACTGCCTAATATAACTTTACTGCTTTCATAACATTTTCTTTCCCAGCTTGCTTCTTCTTATGTTCTTACTGTATTTCTGCGATGGCTTAATGTTTCCCCATGGTGACACTTTTGATTGGTTATTCTGTGGTGTCTGGGTGGAACACTGCAAACACTAGAGAGCTGCATCCCTCTGTCGTCTCTGCTCTCTTTGCTCTCTCTCTTCTCTCGTCTCCTTGTCTTGCTCCTCTTTTTCTCTCCTTTCCCTCTCCTCTCCCTCTCCATTTCTCCTCTCTATAACTCTCCTCCTCCCTCATCTACCTCCTTTCTCCTCTCTCCTCCATGCACTCAGTCTTCCATCTGCTGCTGCCCAAGGTCAACCAAGTGTAATCTATTTCCTGTATCCAGTACTGTTTCAGATACATCCACAATGTAATATTACATCCAAACACACAAGACAACAAAGGACTAAAGTTTAACATTTAAGCAAAGGGACATTGAGCAGGAAGAGTTGTAGATTGGGGGGTTTTCTCTTCTGGGTTGTGTATTCTGTGTATTCTGGGAGTGTAATCCGAACAAACATTTAATTCTCTCTGACTTAATGTGATTTTATAGGTCTATAGGTTTTTTCTTCAACGACACAAAGCACCATTAACCCTGGCTGTTGTCATTCTAATGTGATCCCCTCTGTCGCTGGGGGTTGTAGTGTGGTTCCACTAAAACACTTCTGAACACTAAACCGTTGTCTTTATTATAGTCTAGAGGGGGCTGGGGGTTTCAAACGGCTGCCACCTGAACGGACGGTATTGGTGCCCAGAAAACCTGACATTTAGGGTGGTCTAGTGCCCCCCCCCCACCCCACCCCAGCCCGATTACTAAACTTGTTCTACTGACTGCAGTCTTTATGCCAAACACTTCCTGCTCCCCACACAACGGCACAATACGCCTCACACAGGAGAGACACAGTTATGCCGGGCCTTGTTTGTTGACTTCTGGAGGTTGATTTAAACGCCACTTGTCTTTATAAAGGAGGGGGGCAAGAGGGTGGAGGGAGATGTAAGTATGGGCCAACAGAAGATGGTGGAAGATGAACAAGGGTTGGAGCAGGTGCATCTCCAGATGGAGACACAGGCCATCCTGTCTCCATAACATCCCTGTTGCTAAAAGTTGGTTTAACAACACTACCATGTTCCATGTCCCCTCCCTGTCTGTCTCTCTGCACCTCCCTCAGTCTCCCTGCCTCCCCCCTCAGTCTCCCTGTCTGTCTCCCTGTCTCCCCCCTGCTTTCTCCCTCACACTCCCTTCCTGTCCATCTTTCTACCTCCCTCACTCTCCCTCCCTCTCTATCTTTCCATCCTCCCACTTCCAATGTCTCTATCTGCATGCCTCACTCTCTATCTCTCTATCTGCATGTTTCACTCTCTATCTCTCTATCTGCATGTTTCACTCTATATCTCTCTATCTGCATGTTTCACTCTATATCTCTCTATCTGCATGTTTCACTCTCTATCTCTCTATCTGCATGTTTCACTCTCTTTCTCTCTATCTGCATGTTTCACTCTATATCTCTCTATCTGCATGGCTCACTGTATATCTCTCTATCTGCATGTCTCACTCTATATCTCTCTATCTCCATGTCTCACTCTATATCTCTCTCTCTGTCTCTCCTCTTCTTAAATACAACTCTCTCTTCTATATATTACCATAGTTTTAGTGAACTCTGCATGCTAAAAGGTCTTTTCTCATAATTTTCTGTTCTCTTCATCTCCTCTCTGCTTGTACTGAAGCCGCTGACAGTTTGAAGAACTCCAGATTTTTGAAGACTGACACTAAACATTCATCTATTTTCCGCATGATTCCTCTCCTTCACACAACATTTAACTTATAATGGATCTTCCTATCTCTGTGTTTTCATTAATCTTTGCTCATTCTGTCCTACATCCTGCTCTCTCATTCTGTTCTACATCCTGCTAACATTTTGTCCTACATCCTGCTCTCTCTCTTTGTTATACATCCTGCTCTCTCTTTCTTTCCTTCATCCTGCTCTCTCTTTTTGTCCTACATCCTGCTCACATTTTGTCCTACATCCTGCTCTCTCTTTCTTTTCTAAATCCTGCTCTTTCTTTCTGTCCTCCATCCTGCTCTCTCTAACTTTCCTACATCCTGCTCTCTTTCTGTCCTACATCCTGCTCTCTCTTTCTGTCCTTCACCCTGCTCTCTCTTTCTGGCCTACATCCTGCTCTCTCTTTCTGTCCTACATCCTGCTCTCTCTTTCTGACCTACATCCTGCTCTCTCTGTCTGTCGCACTTTCAATTCCTTTCACCTGTCCCTGATCATGTCACTTCTGATCTGAACCATCGGTTCTGCTCTGGCCTCCTCTCACCTCTGACCTGTAACACATATACTCCGGCATGTTTATTGTCTGCCTCTCTGATTGGCTCTAATGTCAGTCGGCCCACTGGTCCTAATCCTCTGTGAAACATCTATAAAGGCTCAAAGGGTCACAAGCCTCCTCGCTTGGTTATCTACAGATTATTGTCATGTGTGCAATAAACAAGCATCAGTCTCTAGCTTATTGTTGATTCAGTGCGAGAACTGAATGGACCCTCCCCGCCCCCCTGCCTGCCTGCTAGCTAGCTGAGCTGTCACCAGAAGACTGAGTTGCCACTCATATTTGCAGAGCAGACAAAGCCTCGCAGGCTGCTTGGCAGCGCATGAAAGGCCTTTTTTCATAGCGACATACAACCCACACAACTGGACACTTTTTCAAAAAGCCATCACAGCCCGAATCACAATCAAATCTCATAGCCAGTTACCATGGTGACAGGTCTGGAGGGGGGGGGGGGGGGGGGGCAGTGTTGGCCGGTCCAGCCTTTAAACCGTTTACATTGAAGGTCCCACACGTCTCTCTCTGTCTCCATAATAAGGCACTACATAGGGAACAGGGTGTCACTTGCAATTTCAGCTACCAAGTTAATTTTACATTTCTGTAATTGAACAGACTAGCAGTGGTTCCTGACCGGCATTACAGAGCCATGTTCTTACTGAGAGAGCGACACACAACCCATTAGTGTGACATGTTGCTCTGAAAACCCCATACTAACACAACAACCTGAAACGCTGTATCAGCAGTCCTCACATGGAGACGGTGATCCATCTTCTTCCTGCTCCCAAGGCAGGGCTTGACGTAGTCAACCATAACAGTTGAAACCTATGATGATTGAACCCCACAAGGGTTAAAGGCCTGGCTGTGGGGCCTGGCTGTGGGGAGCTGATCGACAAGGCCTGGCTGTGGGGAGCTGATCTACAAGGCCTGGCTGTGGGGAGCTGATCTACAAGGCCTGGCTGTGGGGAGCTGATCTACAAGGCCTGGCTGTGGGGAGCTGATCTACAAGGCCTGGCTGTGGGGAGCTGATCTACAAGGCCTGGCTGTGGGGAGCTGATCTACAAGGCCTGGCTGTGGGGAGCTGATCTACAAGGCCTGGCTGTGGGGAGCTGATCGACAAGGGTTGTGCGTTAAACCCACAACCCCACACAAGGAATCAGCACAACAGATGAATACAATGCACAACAACAAAACAACATATATATCTCTAACAGAAAGCCTAGCTGAGAAGTGTAATACATACAGTGGGGAGAACAATTATTTGATACACTGCCGATTCTGCAGGTTTTCCTACTTACAAAGCATGTAGAGGTCTGTCATTTCTATCATAGGTGCACCTTCAAAACAAAAATCCAGAAAATCACATTGTATGATTTTTTTGTAATGAATTACCATTTTATTGCATGACATAAGTATTTGATCACCTACCAACCAGTAAGAATTCCGGCTCTCACAGACCTGTTTGGTTTTCTTTAAGAACCCCTCCTGTTCTCCACTCACTATACGCTCTGGGTAACACTTTACAATAAGGATACAGTAATAATCATTAATTCATACATTCATTGACATGAATTAATGAGTTATTAATGCATCTATATACCTTTGTTTCTGTGTGAATGTGTTAATAAACATATTAACTAACTATTAGTTAACTGTTAAAACACATGTCAATAAACATTAACTAATACATTAAAACATTGTGTAAACGAA
>JACXGK010002017.1:0-59977 GCA_016801125.1 Novumbra hubbsi | reverse complement strand
ATTAGAGGACATGGGAATTAAGAACCAACAGAGAAAAAGAACAAAGTGTAATGAACCCAATAGTATTAGAAGAAGTATTCTTTAGTCTTTAAATGCATGCATTTTACACTTTTTGACTTAATTCAGGAAGAGAAAGGCAAAAAGGAGATGAAACAAGGCATTTCCAGCCAGCAGGGGAAGACTGAGTGTAGTGAAGTACCGGCTGCTCAGAAGAAAGGCAAAAAGAGTCTGAGGAAGAGGTAAGAAAAGAATAGTGAAAGAGGAAAAACTAGTAAATCTAGTATTATACATGTTTTTAATCTAACTCTTTATGACACCCTAACAGTGATTCATGTCAGTCTTATTTTATTCTCACTACAGGTTTCTTCAGTGGCTGATGCCTAAACTGAGACGCAAGTTGGCTTGAAGAATGCCTATGAAGGCCTAACATCCAGACAACCTCCCCACCAACATTTGCCTCACTGACGCCTCAAGCAATTCCCACTATCAACATAGCTACAAACCCAACCCATTCCTCACCAAACTAAATACATCCCGTTTAACAAAGCATTGATCTACCTATCCACCATTAAAGTAATGTATCATTGAAGTAAATACAAAGAAATACAAAATAAAAAGTAAACCATAAAAACCCCTATGATCAGATATTCAACATTTCTACAAAACCAACCAAAGCTTCTAGTCACCTACCTTTTAGAGTAAGCAGTTTGTTAGATTAAATAGATTTCACATGAACCCTTGTGACATTCTCAACACCCACTGAAGAGCTTTCTGATCAATGTGCATTTGACATACCAGGCTGTCTGTCAAAACTCTATGCAAAGCTGCTGTAGAACCCATTAGGTGGGGACCATGGCAAATCTTTAAAGCCATTTGAAGTAAGAGACTCTAACGTAGTCTCTTCACCACTGACTAACTCTTGTACTGCTTTAGAAGTGTCTGAGTATCTGGGGAATATAGAAAATATTTTGAGCTTCCTTAGAGGAAAGAGGTTTAAAAGCGCACTTCAGCTCTGCCAAAGTGTCTCAAAATATATTTTTGTGATGTGGACCCACATTATTTGATAAAAGACCATTATGAACCGAGAAATGTTTTACTAATAAAATCAAAATTAAAGAATTTATTAAATTGATGAATTATTTTATATACATTTTGATTCATTTCATTTTGACACCTTTTGTCTTAAATAATAAATGGAGATTGAGCCTGTAACAGTCAGGGTCAAGTTTGACATTTACGTGCGCATGGCCGCAACGTCACAGCGACATTTATCTAAACTGATGAATTTATATGGTGAATGTGACCTGAAGGTGATGATTTTACTATCAGGACTAGAGTTCACAGGGCGTTATTAAGGCAATTATCTCTTCCTGTAGTGTGTATGTGCCTAACTGACCCTCCAGAAATAAAGTCCTATGCTTTCCTACCCCAGACTATATAGGCCTGTTCTGGCAAAACTCCTAAAGGCGTTATTTCCAGGGGCTGCTGGAGCATCTGTGATACAGAACGAGACATTATACAATTCACACACAGGTAATGGTGACTAGATCTGCAACAGATGTTGCCTTGATTATTATTGAAGCACCAGGAATCCTATAAAACACAAACATTTGGAAACATTAGCAGTACAAGAGTTAGTTCAAATCTGCTCCCTGTATGTATTCGGTGCTTGGACCTCTTCTCAAGGTGTACAAATGTCTCTCCTCACTTCATTCTGTGAGATATTTGCAATATTTCCGTGATCATCTTAATGTGATTTAAATGTCCACTCTATTGATGTGGAAATGACACATAGAGCCCCGATGGCACCTTTCATTCCTCCTGCCCCCTAAAGGGGTTCCACGGATGTCTCTCTCTGTCTCTGTGGTCACAGTAAATTTTGGAATTAATGGTTACTAGCACCATAATTCACTCCGTCCTTAGGTGACTTCAATTCACTATTCTTTCTTTGAATCTTCGAATACCGGAGCCTTCTCGCAGTGCAAGGCGTGGATCCAGGTTCCTCCATCGGCTACTTTGTCAGCAGACTGTGTGTGATGTGTTGAACCTGATATGGACTTAACCAGCGTGGTTTGCTCCAATGCTTTCTCTTGCAGTCCTTGATGACGATCCAATCTTCAGGCTTGATGTTATACAGTGGTCCTTTACTGGAAGTAGACAGGGCAGCACACACACTCCTCACTCCAGAGTAGATAGGGCATCTCACAGCTGTTCTGGGTCTCCTGTAGAATCTAGTAGATTCTTAGTGTATAATCGAACCATATCTCACTTGATTCATAATTCCATCTGATTGTTTTATGTCTTAATACTTCCCCTCTATTACAAAGAAACAATTACGTATCTTATTAGAAATCATAACATTTCGCATCATTTGAGCTTAACTAACATAACCCATTACAACACCAAATTCCTCAACAAGATGATATCTTAGTGTGAATTTCTCCAGAACCCATTATACCTAAACCGAGACATCAATTACTTCTCTGTAATCCTGTCATAAATCATGACCTCTCCCAACCCTATGGCCTATCTCCACAGAGCTGGTCATGAAACAGAGTGGGAAGGACTTGATTTGGGAATGATCTATCTAATCTTGAGTTCTAAACATGTTAAACTTAGCTCGGGAAAACAAAGAGTTCAGATTTAATTTCTATCGGTTTGTACTGTTCAACTTTGGTCTGTACTAGATTCACTCCTAAAGTAACAGTAAAAATGATCTCATGAAATCTCTTCTTTATGAAATAGAGTCAACTGAGATTCTTATGAGCTATCAGTATTGACGGAAAAGGTTAATACATCATTAGACAATGTGTAAAAACTGTCTTTTGTTGCTTTTAGTTCTCCTATAAACACTCAAACAGGAACTAAAATCGAATTTTATGAAAACCGAATTGGAATTTAATTTGGATAATGTCGCTAGTAAAAGAGTACCTTTACTAAGAAATTCAAATAATATTTAAATCCCCCTCAAACCTAAATTACACAGCGCCCTCTGTAGAAACCTAATGTTTCCCCCGGGTTGCAAATCAGAGAATGTCCACGCCGTTAAGTCTTCCCAAATCATACACCTTTATTACGAATGCACCTGGAGATCTGTCTCGCAGGACAGCCAAGAAGATCTAAAGTCCGTTCACATCGGACACAGTTTAAATAGCCACACACACACAATCGATGCATCGTAGTTGCTGCGCGTGCTTTCTGGATGGGCGTGTCCCATCTTGCAGACCCCGTCTCTGGGCGTAGGGTCATCTGGTGACCGTCTCGGAGGCAGATTAGGGGAGGCAGTTGAGGGGCCAGTTTGACAATAGTATATCGAACAGGAAACATCTGCTGGCTCGTGTCTGCTTCTCCTCACTTGGGTTCCCTTATCAGTATCCGTGGGTGGGGGTCAAGCTAGAAGTTTATCTATAGGTTTCCATGCACAAAGTGTCCATTGTCTTATTCTCCTAACTTCCTGACCCCCCCCCCCCCCCCCCCCCCCCCCCTTCTTATGGAATGTCCCAATTAACTTATTAACACTCCGTCTTACTACTTCTTAAGAATAACGAATTCCACACCTCCCACCACACAGGCATTAGTGTGAGTTAGTAACTCACCCCAGAGGTCTGCAGGGTCTGTGTCTCTCTTACAGTTTGAAATTCAGTTAACCTCTCTCAAACTTGATTTCTAGAACAGAACCTGATGAATTAGTTACTCAGTATTAGTTCAAACTTAGTACCGATGTAAGAAATAACAAAGACTTTCTCCCTGCCTCATTTCCATTCTCTAGTGTAGTGGGTTAACACAATTTCTGCTATTCAAAAATTACAGTTACTAGTAATCTGAACAAATTAGGTCTTAAGACAATACAAAATGGTATCATATATTCTACTCAACAATAACCGTGTTAGACTTTACATCAAACTTACAATCTCCAAAAAAACTATTAAAACAAAAACTGTGAATATGGGGCATAACGGATACCAATATGATGTAATTTCTATCCAAACAGGAAAAACACAATTTGTCACAACCTTGTATATGAACCCATATGATTGACTTTAAGCTCTGAGCTCACCTCAGAATTAACATACCTCCTCTATATTAACTCGTCATTTGTCACGTCTCCACCTAACAGCAGGCCCTCCTCCGGTCGCGTTGTGATCCGGCGTTCAACGTCGCCAACGTTTTAGTCGTCATAATTCATGTTTGTCCTGTTTCCCAGGTCCAGTGAAGGCACCCCTCCCTGATTCCTGCCAGCTGCTCCCGATTGTCCACCTATTTAAGCCCTTGTGTATCTGGTCTCTGTGTTCATTATTGTCGTCTGTTGTATGTTTGAAGCGCAGCCTACTGATTACTGCGTTGTGTCATTATTGTCTAGAAGACTAATCTCGCTCGAGCTTGTGCACGTTCGCATTCACCCGTGTGTTTACACTTAGGGTTACCTTTTCAAGGGAAAATAAACCTTGTTATATTTGGCTACCTGCGCTTTGGTTCACTTCATTCCTCAAACATCACACCATTCGAGTAACACATGAGTGATAATACCAGGAGATGCACAAACAGTTAAGGGTACACCTAATTAAGGATAACCCAGAAAATCACAGGCCGTCTCAGTGAATGCTAGAAACACTAAAGCAAACAACAACAAAAAAACATTTGAGCCAGCCTAAGCAAATTTAAAGTGAAATAGGCAACATATCTATGGATAAACGTGCTTAAGCTTTTTGACCCACATTGACTCAGACTATATTGAAGTCAAATTTAGTCCTCTAAAGACAGCTAAAAGCTAAGGACAAGCGAAAAAAACCAACTATATTTTAACCTATTATTTATTTTCATGAGAAAACCCCGAATGCACATTCAACCAGACACAAACATTTGCAGGGTCCTCGGAGGGGCAACTTAAGTCAAGGAGGGCATACAGGCAGTTGCCTGGGAAACCTTTGCCCACCCCCGTGCACCGCCCTGCTGGTGACCAACTGCTTAACACAGAATAGCAAATACTAACTTAGTTCTTGTAGGCTCTGACTAAGTTGGAGCGAAAAGCCATCCGCTCCAGACATAGCGTGTGATGCACACCCGTTAAGACCAGTACCCATTGGAAACGAGATTCCACCATTGATCCTTTTCAGATAAAGAGATAATTAAGAGATATCTTAAACATTTCAGTTTTGTTTAGAGAATCACATGTGTACAGCCAATCAAAACAGAAAATGAAAAATGCATGTCAACTAACAGCGCCACTAAAAACAGGCTGTCTATCCGCCACTATGATAAACGTGCCCAAATACACATACAGTGGACAAAAAAATGATTTGATCCCCTGCTGATTTTGTACGTTTGCCCACTGACAAAGAATTGATCAGCCTATCATTTTAATAGTTGGTTTATTTGAACAGTGAGCGACAGAATAACAACAAATAAACCCTGAAAACGCATTTCAAATAAGTTACACATTGATTTGCATTTTTCTCAGTTAAATCAGTATTTGACGAAGATTGCACACATCTCAGGAGGGATTTTGTCTCACTCCTCTTAGAAAAATCCCATTTGTCCCACTGGAACATTTTGTTCCAACGTGTTCCTCTGGCCAAATCGCAATGGTCATCAGGACAGTTACAAATGTAGTGTAGTGGCTAGCATCATAGCCACTACTCGCTCCGCTTTACACATTTGGGTCCCTCCTGCCTGATTCCTGCCAGCCCAGTCCTTGACCGTTCTTCTGAGGTTTTACATATGGAAGTGAACCTGGCTGATAAATCGCTATTCATAGCTACTGTAAGGAAAAAATGCTTTAATTCTGTGTGTTTTGAAATTATGAATTATAATCACAATCGTACAATTGTATGCTTTTGCATTAAGAATGTATAGCCATATCATGAATGCATTATTAACAGCCAAATGAAACTGCTTAAAGCATGAACAAAACAAGTAATGGTATGTGGGGTAATAAAGCAGAGAGTGAACGAATAACAGGAAGCGCATAGGGTGTACAAGAAAGACCACGAGACTACGGAAAGACGCATCCAGGTTCGAGAACACCAGCCGCAACAGGAAGACATTGCACAATCAGAGACTCAGTTCAGCCAATCAGAACACTACGTACACCACGCAACCTGAAGACGTACAAGAAGATTTGACCAATAGGCTCCCTTAAGGAGAACCAATAAATTTGAATATATCTAAACAAAGCGCTCTCTCTTTCCCAGCTGTTCCCAGCCGTGCACGTTCGATAGGGACATGATACGCCAGTGATTAAATACTTTGATTATTTCTAATTGGACAAAGTCGTCAGGATCATTTATTTCTTAACACTACTATTTACAGGCCCCACACAGGTTCCGTAGTGAGTTTTCTGAATTCTTGTCTAACCTTGTAGTCATGGCAGATATTATTCAAATTTTTGGTGATTTCAATATTTATATGTAAAAGTCCAATGACCCTTTTCAAAAAGCCTTTGAAGCCATATTTGATTCAATGGGTTTTGTCCAACACGTCTCAGGTCAAACACATTGCCACAATCATACCTTAGACTTAGTCTTGTCACTGGAATTACAGCCCACTGTCTTACCACATTTATCGTTAAATAAAAAAAACATTTGCACCCCAATTAATGACTTTTACAAGCCGTAATATAAACTCTCAGACTACAAATAGATTTCTTATCATTCTTCCAGTTTTGATCATTGATTAATGACCAAATAAATCTGCAAATGGTCAAATTGAGGATTTAAACATAATACTGCAAAATACTTTGGATAGGGTTGCACCAATAAAAACAAAAGAAATACGCCACAAGAAACTTTCTCCTTGGTACACAGATAATACTAGAGCACACAAGCAAGCCTCCTGAAAGTTGGAGCGAAAGTGACACCGTCACCAAGTTGGATGTATTTAGATTAGCTTGGGTAGACAGTACAGTACAATACAGAAAAGCAATTACATCTGCCCGATCTGCTTATTTTTCAAATCCAGATTGAGGTGAACAGAAACAATCCAAAATGTCTCTTTGATAGCGTTTCTAAGTTAACGAATAAGCAACATTCAACCAATGAAGTGGTTCTTCACTTAAATTAATTCATTAACTTTTTGGACAAAAAGATCATCACCATTAGAAAACAAATAACTGACTCTTCCTGTAGGCCTAGTCTTCAAAAATGTATCGGTCCTAAGAATGCACAGAACTCCCCTGACCTGGTACCAATGTGGACACTTGAATTGTGTGATCCTGTATCGCGTGACACATTCACTAAATTACTAACAAGTTCTAAACCATCAAATTGTCAATTAGAAACTGATTCCAACAAAACTACTTAAGGAGCTACTCCCAGTGCTAGGTCAGACAATGTGGAACATAATAAATTGCTCTCTGTCCTCTGGAAAGCTACCAAACTTGTTGAAAATAGCAGAATCAAAGCCTAATGAAAAAATCTAATTTGGATCAAGATTTAATAAAACATAATAGACCAACTTCAAACCTCCCGTTCCTCTCAAAAATCTTTTACATTGTACAATGTACATTGTTTCTCAACAATATAATTCCTTTTTGAAGACAAGTAATGTTTGTGAAATGCTCCAGTCCGATTTCAGACCCCATCATAGCACAGACTGTACTGGTGAAGGTGATCAATGCCCTTCAAATAACCTCAGACAAAGGTTCAGCATCTGTCGTCCTGCTTCTTGATCTTAGTGCTGCTATTGATCACTCCCTTCTCTTGGAGAGATTGGAAACCCATGTTGGGCTACGCGGACACGTTTTTAGTTTGGTTTAAATCGTATTTATCTAAAAGATATCAGTTCAAATGACATATCTTGTGACAAATCAAAGGTATGTTTTGGTGTTCCTCAATGCTCAGTTTTGGGGCCATTACTGTTTTCACTATACATGCTGCTTCTGGGTGATGTCATCGAGAATCAATAAATAAACGTCAGTTAGTGTTAAACTTGGCTGCTCAAATTTTTAGTAGAATGAAAAAATTGGATCACATTACTCCAGTACTAGCCTCTCTAGGTTGGCTGCCTGGCAAGGCTATGGCTGATTTCAAGGTTTTACTGTTGACCTATAAAGCAATACATGGACTTGCTCCTGGGTGGATTGATTTATTGCCTGTTGGGCCCTGTCCGGGGCCTCCCCCAGATAGGGCCACAGTGTCACTGAACCCCTCTGACACAAGGTTTTATGCTGCTATATTATTGTGCCGGGGGAGTAGGGTTAGTTCTCCTCCATAACTCAAAGGAATGCACTCTCTAACTTTCCTTGTCTTCTGTTGCTTTTCAATATAGAAGGACATGAGGTCTCGGCCTCCACCTAGTAAAACATTTAGTCCCGAGTCCTCTTGGTTGTGCTGCAGAACAAGCCGATACCTGACGATTCTAGCTGCCACACTGCTGACCCCCCTCCTAACCCAGATCTAGACGATACCTGATGATTCTAGCTGCCACACTGCTGACCCCCCTCCTAACCCAGATCTAGACGATACCCGACGATTCCAGCTGCCACCCTGCTGACCCCCTAATCAACCCACCCTGGACTGTCCTTGTCTGGCAAATCTGGTCATGCTTCTGACCCAGATGAGGCTTTACAGACTCTGGACACAGCCCATGTGAATTTATTAATTATTAATAGTATTGTTAAAACTCAGTACAGCCATAAGAGGCCTGGTCACCCCCTTGAGCCTGGTTCCTCTCTTATGGCAAATATTCTACGTCTAAACTAATTATAATTTAGGCAGCTATGAAAGAAAAAGTATTGCACAATTAACAGTTTAATGTAATGCATTAAGTCAATTAAGTTACGGGGCAGAGTGGGTCAGTGACAGTGGAGGTCGTCTGGCTTTGTTGATGAGGCCAGCTGCCGATGGGAAGAAACTGTTCTTGTGGTGTGAGGTGTTGGTCCTTATGATATAATTAAAGTTAGACCAATTTAATCCAAAACCCACACCCACTGATTTTGTAACCAGAGGAATTCCTCGACTTGTTATGTGTAAGCCATTGTTCATTACTGGCTGTATCTGTCTCCACCAAACTGGGTGTGTGGTCACGACTTGGGGGGTAAGTGGATGTTTGCGTAGTTCTGTTCATCTACTTAGTTCATAGTACCATTAAGTGTGGTGAGAGCTGGGAGCACAGTTGGATAGTGTGTCCCAGAGGTAAAAGTATGTACATATATAAAAAGTCAACTCAGGAAGTATTGGCGCCCTTCATGAAATTGAGCAAAAGTGAATGCAGAAATCAATATACAAACAATTAGTAATATTGTCGTCTCAAACATAAGGGGGAGCCGTATACCTTCAGTTAAAATCCATTTCTGAAACACAAAACATTTTATTTTGTGTTGTAGGATTTCTTGTGTGATTTGATCTTGCAAAACGTAGGTTTTAAAAGTTTTGGCACCCCAACACAATTTTAACAATAGTTTCTATTAATGCCTGGCAATGTTAAGGCACAGCATTTTGTGGGTCAGACTTAGTAAGTGATGCTTTTGTCCAACACTTGTTGTCTTGGAAGTGAGGTCTAACTGTTGATTTTGACACTTGATGAACCCAAGATTCCACTAAACTGTGCAGTTCAGAAACAGTGTTTTTTGGATTCTTCTTTGTCGCCCTCCCCATCATCATCCTCATTCTGGGGGGCCTTGTGTACATGCATCATCTTTCAGTTGACAGCTCTTTGGATTAACCCATGGTGATGGATGACAAAGGGTTATTACATGCGTACCTTTATATTTGTACCCCGGGGAAACTGGAACAGGTGAAACGCCTAAAGACTGAGATCAACTAAAAAAGCATTGAATATAAAGGGAAAGTGGCTACTTCTGATTTACAAAGAAACCACACAAATGTTTTCTTTGCCAAATTGACATGTCCATTAAGTTGGATCCACCTTTGTAAACAGCAACGTTCAACTTTTTCACAAATGCTCAGTTGGATTGAGGTCCAGGCTTTCCTTTTGCCACTCCAGGACACTGACCTTTTCATTGATATGCCACTCCACTGGCTTTATGTATCGTGTCTTCCAGGATTTTACAGTACTTTGCTGCATCCAATGTCACAAGCGTTCCAGGCTTTGCTGTCACCACTATGTTTAATTATAGGGATAGTCTTCTCAGAATGATGTGCAGTGTTTGGATTGCACCAAACATTTCCCTAAGCCCTTGGCCAAAAAGCAGTATTTTTATCTCATTAGACAATAGAATGGTTTCACTTGGTCAGGGAGGTCAACAAAGCCAATGCTTTGTTTTCCAAGGCTGAGCTGGGAAAGACTGTAATTACTGCAATAATAGCCCAGATGAATCACAAAGGAGGCCTTATAGGAAAGTGGCAAAAAAAAGCTATTGTAAAAAATAAACTGACATCAAATTTTTCCAGAATTCATGTGGTAGACATTCATTTTGGAAAACATTTATCTCAGATTTGATGTCAGTGTTGTAGACATTAGCTACCAGATCTACCTACCAGAACCCTACCTACCAGAGTGCATAGTGCGTACTGTATAGTTTAGCAGAGGAGGGATAACGATCTGGGGCTGTGTAATAGGGTTTGGGTAAGCCCCTTAGTTCAAGTGAAGGGTAATCTCATTGCTACGGGATACAAATACAGTTGTGTTCTTCCAGCTGTGGCCACAGCGTGACTGAACCCCTGTGCACAAAGTGGAGTCTATAAAGACATGGTTCGACGTAGTTGGTGGAGGAACTTGATTGGCCTTCACAGAACCCTGACCTCAACAACAATTAGCACCTTTGGGATGAATTGGAACACTGATTACGAAACAAGCCTTTACGTCCAACATCAGTGCCTGACTTCACAAAAGCTTTTTTAGCTGAATGGTAAGAGACACTCCAGAATCTTGTAAAACGCCTTCTCAGAAGAGTGGTGGCAATTACAGCTGCGAAGGGCGGGGGGGGGCCCTGTTTTCAATAGGAAAGTGTAAACTATTCGTTTTTTTCCTCTTTCCAGGTCAAACACAGCAACAAATCTCAGTATTAATTGAAAAGATATTTGCATTCTATGAAGAAGTATAGCAGATTATTGTAAGGAAGGGTGTTGGGTTGAGAAGAGCAGGATAACCAATAGAGACTGTGAAAATCTGTTCTGGCTTGGTGGATCAATCACAGTTTATAGGCAGGACACGAGTTGCAGAGCAAGTACTGTAGAGGTAATCCCACTTTAATCTGTCTTTGTAATCAACAAAAACCAACAAAAGGTGTGGCAAACCGAGAACTGCCACACAACGCAACTGGCACAAAGTATGAAAACTGGAATAGGGAAACACAATAGGGTAAATAGGGTCCACAATTAGAGGCAACACAGTGCAGCTGCCTATAACTGGGGAGAACTAAAACAATGGGCTTTACCAGGCCCTGACCCCTAGACACAGAGAGATGCCTAACAGATCACAATAAATTCAATAATGTGACCAAAGAACCGAGTCTAACATATTTAACATGTTTAATTCAAATACATATGTTTAAATAAAGTGCATGCTCAAATCTATTCTATATCAAGACATGGAAGGTATCACGGCAATTTTACTATGTCTAGAATTATAATTTAGACTGGTAAGAAAGAAAACGTCTTTAGCACAATTAACAGTTTATTAAAGATTCACTTGCAAGGAGAGTCTGGTTCCCCATCACCCAGAGTAACAGGGAAGCATCTCTGGTAATTCCAAAGGTACGTACATTCTCATACACTCAGGTGCATATCCATTTGGTATAACTCAGTCTAGGGGTGTGTCAAAACAACGTTTCCTTCCTGACCCCATTCTGTTCTCCCCCTATCACGTGTCTATCCAGGTGCCCCAATAGCCCCCTCTCAGGGGGGAAGTATCACCCCCTTATGACCTAATTCTTATGGATCAATGAACAGTGAGGTTATAAGGAGAACAGATGGGCACAGTGTATACAGGATTTAGCATACAGATAGGTGTCATCAACAAACATCAGACCAGATCCTCTCACCTAGCTTTATGACTTCAACACTCCTTTGGCTACCTTAATGCAACAACAGAGTTAGAGCTGTAAGACAGTGTATGATCAATTAATACATCAAATTGTTAATATTGCTATAACAAAGGGTCAGTAGGTCTTATTTAGGACTTCGCTGAAATATTTTAAAGATCAAAATCTTTACTGAACATTTATAATTAGTTGAGAACCAAATGAATTCACACCAGTCAATGGAAACCACAACCGATTAAGGGCTGGATTAACTCAAACTGAGTTAACAATTGAAATCACAATTTCATCACGGCAACTCTTAATGTGATTCAGTATTATGAAATGCCCCAACATGCCTGTAAGCATTCTCGACAACCTCTGGGTATGCTCCTGATGAGATGGCAGATTATGTCCTGGGGGGTCTCCTACCAGAGCTGGATAAGGGCTCTGGTAGGAGGGCTCTGGTAGGATCTGTGAGCTCCTTAACAGTATATTGCACTACTTGGAAGTGTAGGATACACTGATACATAACATCCAAGAGGTACTCAATTGGATTTAGGTCTGGGGAGTGTGAGGGCCAATCAATTACTTTGTCATCCTGGAACTACCTACACACTCTATCCTGCACCAAGAGGAACCCTGGGCCGCTTGCACCAGCGTAAATTCTGATGATTGGTCTAAGAATTTTATCCCTGTAACTTATAGCATTCAGGATACCGTTAGCAAGCACATGGAGGTCTCTTTAACTGTCCAAAGATATGCCTCCCCAGACCATCACTGACCCACCGCCAAAATGGTCATGCTGGATGTTATTGCAGGCAGCATAACGTTCACCATGGAGTCTCAGGACAATTCTTAGTGTAAACTTGCTCATATCTGGGACGAGAACGGGCGCCAGTTGCGGACTTGCCAATTCTAGTGTTATCTGCCAATGGAGCTGCACAGTACCGGGCTGTGAGCAGAGGTCCCACTAGAGGACGTTGGGCCTTCGTGTCACCCTCATGGAGTCTGTTTCTGATAGTTAGATCAGAAACATGCACACCAGGGCTCCTCCTGTACCTGCTCACACAATGGAGATACTGGTCCTGCTGTTTGGTTGATGCCCTTCTTACAGCCCTCTCCAGCTTTCCTTGTGTAACTCTTCTATATCCTCCATGCTTGTACTGGGAGACACCGCAAACCTTCTTGTGATGGCACATATGGATGAGGTAACACCCTATCAATAGTGACTAGCAAAATACAAAACTAGAGAGGAATCAGTCATAAAGGAAAAAGAGGGAGCAATTCTTTGGGGCCACCACCTGTAAAACCATTCCTTTATGGGGGTTGTTTTGCTGTTGCCTCTCCAGAGTACCTTTTGTCAATTTAATTTGCACCAAGACATGTGACATTGATTCACAATCGCTTATCCTACCGAACTGGACAGATTGATTTCCCTAAAGTTTAATTAATTTGGTGTGATGATTGCGTATTGAGCGTATGAATATACACATACATATCACACATTAATGTTTTGTTTTTTAAGATGCATATCCTCTTACGTGAAGCAACTCAACATCTTCTAATAGTGTGCTAGTGCAGCTTTAAAGTTAGTATTGTGGTAAATAAATAATTCAGATCAAGTCCCAAAGTGAGATGAGGAGTTGCTGAAAATGCTTGTAGTGGTTTATGAAAATAAATACATATCAAGTATTGCAAAAAAAAAAATGAAAATTTACTGCGTCTTTTACCCAAAGTATGTATAATATGATGTGCTTTCATATCCACAATGCCTTGTGCCAGAGAACTGATCATTAACATTTCCAACATAACTAACAAAAATACATGACATGAGGTTTCAATAAAAAGTGATGCATTACATATATATATATATAGTGTATTTTACTTCAGGCTTGCCTCTGAAGAAAAGTCTTTCAAGGTTGTCCTGTCCGGTGACTGCATGGTAGACACAATGCTTAGGAAAGGAGTGTTGTACGGCTTGTGTGTCTCTTTAGGGCCCTCTACTTAAAATATCAAATTCCTTTGTCCCAGGAGAAATTGCCATGAATAAAATACACTGCTATTACAAGCAACCAAATAAAGCAGGTTTGAATAATTTGCTCTTCTTTCTGCAGGCAAGCCTCAAGTAGCCCATCTCCATCATCCAGTCCTTTAAGCGTCGGGCGCTATCATAAACATGGGCATTTACTTTGCGAGAGTAAAAGTGGAACCTTTGCCTTTAATATTCATGACAAACCTTACAGATGATGAGCAAATATTATTAGTGACTATAAGAAGGTTGTTCTTTACAATGGCCACCTAAGCATCCCTAGCTTTTTCTCATCAATCTTCTCACCTCTTGCACAGCAAAATATTAATTGTAAAGTATGGTAGTTACGCAAAAGTACGGTATGCAATCAGTAAAATAGAAATAGAAATGTTTTATGCATCTGCCAAATGCATTGTCCACTTGCTATGACATTCAGGTTAGTGAAATATAAATGTTCTGCTTTCTAACTGGCATGAATCATGCACTCTGATGCTTTCCACTGCCTGGTGGGAAGGTCTAGTAAATGAGAGATGATGGGAGGAGGGCAGTATATAATCCTGGTGTCGCAATGTATCCCATGCTAACCCCCCACATTATCCCTTTTATTCAGCCCCATTACCACCCACTCACCCTGGGTATTGTGTGAAGCATGGAGCTAGTGAACCTGGAGATAGCTGTAGATTATTTTGATGCCTTCACTTTCAACCTCTCCAATACACTAGCCCCATTTTTGTAAGTAACGTTGTGTTTTTCTGTTTTGTTTATTCATTGTTTTGTCTTTTACTATGTATGTATATCCTTGCCAGAACTCATTTGATAAAGATATGAAAATCACAATATGACCTCTGAAAAAAAAAAAAAAAGATTTCTAATTCAGTAAAATGTAACATTTTAGGTCAGTGATTATGGAATACTTTTGCAAGGCACTGTGCATTGTAAATGAAGTAAAATACAGACAAGACAATTATCCATACACACTACCGTTCAAAAGATTGGGGTCACTGAATGAAAAGTGAAAAGGCAATTAGTTGCCCATAAAAAAAACGTCAAATTGAACATAGAGTGTAGACATTGTTAATGTTGGAAATTATTATTGTAGCTGGAAACAGCTGATTTGCCAATGGAATATCTACGTAGTGTGGTCGGCCCAGGGGTTGATGCAGATGAAATCAAGAACCAGAGAGGCAGGTTATCGAGCTAGCAAAATAAACGTCTTTATTCTGGTCTAACGTAGAGCAATGGATAGGGCCGAAGCCTCAAAAGAAATGAATTAATGGAGGCAAACTGAACATCAGGGTTGTTCCCGTCTTCTCTCCCTTTGTCAACATCCCCAGCCTCTTTCTGTTAGGGGAAAACAAACACATTTATGGTTAGCAGCGGCTTAGGATCTCCTTCTTTCTCCTCCTCCCCCTCTCTCGCGCCGGGTCCATGCTGTGGCCTTTTGTAGTGAACCCTCTGGCGGCGGATTGGCTGCTGCCGGGTTGGGGCCAGGTGGCCAACGACCATAGGTGGAAGTAATTCGCCTCAATCACCTCACCTAGGCGTAGCTTCCCCCTATTCCAGGTCTGTGCCTGTCGTTCTTTACTGGGTCTGCCACAGTAGGCTTGCAGAGGCCCATTGTCAGCAACCATCACTCCTGTGTTTCAATGGCATGTCATTCTAATGGTGGCCACCATCAATACAACCAGCACTTTCACTCATAGCATTGATGACATTGTTGTTTCTCCATCCCCCCATGCACGTAACCTTGGCGTCACTCTGGACTCTACACTCTCCTTTGATCAGCACATCAAACAGACTGTAAAGTCTTAATTTTTCCACCTCTGCAACATTGCCAAACTCTGACCTTCCCTCTCCCATCCTGCTGCTGAAACCCTAATACATGCGTTTGGAACCTCCGGTCTTGATTACTGCAACTCCATTCTTATCGGTATTAGATTAAAAAGGTCAAAATACAGTGTTTGCAGGGCCGTTAAACAGGCTAAGCAACTGTACTCTGAGAGATGACAACAACAATGCTCCTGTCTGGAGGGGCCTTAGACAGATCACCAACTACAAGCCTAAAGCTCCACATTCCATTAATAACTCTTACCTGGCCAACGACCATCCTCATCTGGTACGACTGCCAAGGACAAGAGCAGTTGGCAGCGTATCATTCGATCTGCTGAGAAGGAGACCACCAGGACCTGCCCCTGCCTACCTTTCTGAACTTCTTCCTCCATATCAACCTTCCCACGCACTCCATTCCAATGCTGCAGGCTACCTAATAACAAAAATCAATGCGATACATTTCTATTCATAACTCCGGATTGCCTAAAGATAGAAGCCTACGTTTTTTTCCCGTTGTAGGAGACAGTTGTCCGAAAAGAATAACGTGTCGAATGTCTATTTTCGTAAAGGGAAAGCCTTCCAGATCTTGACTACAAAAACATGAAAAAAAGAAAATCGCACGTGTTGCATTTTGATTCATATCTCCGGAATGATTAATTATGGAAGCCCATGGTCTTTTTCATGATGTAGGGGACATTCAGCTGCAAAGAATGACATGTCGTTTGTGTATTTCTGTAAAGTAGAAACCTTCCAAATCTCGACCACAAAAACACTGTTTTTCATGATGGCAAAGAAAAAACGATTCCTTTTTTCAGGAGTTAATCTGATCTGATCTGAATTTGAATCTGTTTTGATTTTTGGATTAAATGATCCATCACACTGATACAGGGATCCTAAATTTTCAATTTTGGTTGATATTGTACAATTTTCGGAAGCAATAATGCAGAATACTTGTATATTATGTTACATGTTCCAAAAATACATTTTATGTGTGGTTTTGAACCCCTGGTGATGTCCATATGTGACATAATCAGTCTTACCTATTGGAGAATACTTTGGCCTTCTCAATAAAAGCAACTACATGTCAACATACGTTTTTTGTATTCTCTTCACATATTGTTACTAATAAACTCATTAAGTCTTCTCAAACAATGTTAACTATTCATCCTTCTTTCAGTTAAGGGGTTTCAGAGTCCAAAATGTAATGGACATCATTCTAAAACAAAGGATAACCTCCTGAGAGGTCAAAAGGTCAAGGTTCTGACAGGAGGATTTTGGGTTCCCAAATGACCCAGAGGGCTAGGAGGGTTAAAAGCTTTGGTCATTCTCAAGGTTTGCTCCAAGGCTCTGGAACTCTCTCCCCAAAATCATCCATGACGATGAGACCATCCCCATTTTTCAACAACACCTCAAGACTAATCTATTTAAAATTGTCTACCACTAGCCAGGCCCAATTCCATTCTCTTTTTTTTCTTTCTGTTTTATTACAGTATTGTGTTTGTTTTTGTTCCTTGTTCATTCTAGTACAAGTGTCTTTGGGTCTCTGAAGAGTGCTATGTAATATAATGCATTATGATATTATTATAAAATATTGGTGTGTCATGCGTGAGTGCTCTATGAGCCCTCTCTCTTTCATACTAACTTGCTCACTCTCAATCACTCGCTCTCAAGTTTTGATCACAGATAGCTTTGTCATTGGTTGTTGTACCACAGTATGATTGGTTTATGCATTTTAGAAGTCCAATGTCTAAGTGCAACGTTCACTGTCTGGGGATCATGGTAAATGTGCCTTGCGCCCTGCTCGTTGGCTTGCTCTCTCTCTCTTTTTTGGGGGAGTTAAGAAAAATTATTCAGTGATCGCACGTGGATGTCAAACTTGACCCTGACTGTTACGGGCTCAATATCCATAGCTTCAAAGAGCTTCAAAGCTTCTTTCCTCTAAGGAACTCAAAATATGTTCTATATTCTCCAGATACACAGACAGTTCTAAAACTGTACTAGAATTAGTTGGAGGTGAAGAGACCACATTAGACTCTCTTACTTCAAATGGCTTTGAAGATTTGCCATGGTCCCCACCTAAGGGGTTCTACAGCTGCTCCACATAGAATGTTGGCAGACTGCTTGGTATGTCAACTGCACATTGATCAGAAAGCTCTTCAGTGGGTGTTGAGAAGATCACAAGATCAATATCAAATAAATGTAATCAAACAAACTGGTTACTGTAAAAGGTAGGTTACCAGGAGGTTTGACAGGTTTTGTAGAAATGTTGAAAGTCTGGTAATAGGTGTTTTTGTGTTTTGCTTTTTAGTATGAATTGTATTTATATTTATTTGTCTTTAAAATACTTCAATTGTAGATCATTGAAGTATGATCAATTGATAGGTAGATCAATGGTGTGGTAAAGTTTGGGTAAATGGGATGTCATTAGTTTGGTGAGGAATGGGGTGGGTTTGTAGCTATGTTGATAGCGGGAATAGTCTTGAGGTGTCAGTCAGGCAAGGTTGGTAGGGAGGTTGTCTGGATGTTAGGCTTTCATAGGTATTCTCTTCAAGCCAACTTGCGTGTCTGTTTAGGCATCAGCCACTGAAGAAACCTGTAGTGAGAATAAAAGACTGACATGAATCTCGGTAAGGGTGTCATTGAGAGTTAGAGCAAAAACAACATGTATAATACTAGATTTACTAGTTTTTCCTCTTTCACTAGTCTTTTCTTACCTCTTCCTCAGACTCTTTTTGCCTTTCTTCTGAGCAGCCTGTACCTCACTATACTTAGTCTTCCCCCGCTGGCTGGAAATGCATTGTTTCACCTCCTTTTTGCCTTTCTCTTCCTGAATTAAGTCAAAAAGTGTAAAATGCATGCATTTAAACACTACGCCTCTGTAAAACAGGTCATCTGGTGATATAGACCAGGGCGCATCTACCAGTGAAAGCAGTGGTGGTTGGCTTTTTATTTTATCTTTCTATCGTTCAACTACTTTTTCTTTCTACACTATTGGCCAAATACTTCTTCTAACACTATTGGTTAATTTTTCGTTGTTCTTATTCTTTGTATTCTCCCCTATCCTTTTTCTCACCTGTGTGGTTGCCTCATCCCGTCCAGGGGCCTGATAGAGTTTCCTGGCCCAATTGATCAAGAATGCAGATTTGTTGTGCTTCAGGCAGACGTTCTCCACAGGGTTAGGAGAGGCCAGAGATGTGTCATCCTCTTCGGAAACAGGCACCATATGTGTGGTTTGATCCCCGTCATATAAGGACATCAGTGATCGGCCAGCCAATGGAGAACGAGGGTCCCAGGTCATGAAAAGAGGCCAGTCTGGGCTTGGAGAAGCCAAAGACGATGTGTCGTCGGCCATTTGACTCCCAATAATGATGGGAGTATGGTAGGGAGGTCCAGGACTGGGAGAGGCAGTGGATACGTCACCATTAGACCAGCTCAGAACCGATGTGGTTTCAAACAGAGTATCATAACTACGCCCCTCATCTTCACTATCAGACAATGGGCTGTCCTCATGCCAGCATGTAGTGCTCTGTAGGGAGGAGAACACAAACACATGTTCCCCCAGGTACTGTACAGAACTGTCTAATTGTTTGATTTATAGATTGGCATACATTTTCGTCATTCAGTGTGATCTAAAAGTTACATCAAACATTATGTTAATCAGTAGATTCACTTCACATTCACCAAGGCTCTGTTTTTATCCACACCACTGACCACAAGTATGATCACTTACATAACACTGGACACTGTCCAACCTATGGAATTTGTCCTCAGCCATTTCATCCAAAGCATTTATTCTCTGCATCCCTGTTTCCCAACAGAACATCTTGTTCTCCTCAGTTATTCTCTGAGACCTCAAGGTGACAGCCGGGCTTGCAGAATGCCTAGTCTTTTTTGTTGCAATCCATTGTAATTTTTGGGAGAAAAAGTGAAAAACATCTGTGTTAATTCTTCTATACCCTAATGTGTGTGTAAATCAATCACAGGGTCTACATGTGTGAGCTCAAAACAGAACTCAAAAATGACATTTCAGACATCAACAAACATAATCCCTATCAGAGGCATATAATCTTGTAAGAAAAGTGGTGATATCTATTGTATCACATGTCCTAGTGGGAAAGTTTATTCATCACATGCCAAAAAACAACTAACATTCGCACTCAGACACAGCAAACATTATGGCCTAGAATCATACCACTGGTTCGTCATGAAGTACAATGACATCTTCATCAGGGAGGTCATCAGAAAAGGATTCATCAGAGTTCCCACCAAAACAACTGCTGTCACCCAAAGACTTTAAACGAGAGAGAGAGAGAGAGAGAAAGAGAGAGAGACATTTGATCAGCAGTCCATTCAAACTGAACGTTACTTGAGGTTTACACAAAGACAAACAATGTGAAATCTACTCACCACAAGGTCACAAGTGTTTAATCGTCCAACTTCTGATTCTGTGAAGGAGAGGCTGTAGAGGGTGATGGCTTCTTCTGGACACTCTCTTACCTGATCAGATGGATTCTGAATTGGGGCAACTAGCACTATGCGATGAGTCTGGCTGGTTCCGGCCAAATCCAAATATGATTTTTTCTTCATTGCAGGCTTTGGAGTGTAGGTGCAATTCAATTTAAATTCAACAACTAAAAGTTAACAGTAGTTAAAAACATCTATCTCGGTCCAATATAAAACTACTTCTGTCACCTTGGACTTGGAATGTTCACTTCTAGAACTTCATTATGACATCAGCCTATTGACCTGTAATATTCAGCCTGGGTAACCATGGTTACAGAAAAACATATTGTAAACCTTCTATTCACGTTTACTTCCAAAACATACACAGATACATATCTCAAGATGTATTTAATGTATTCTTTCAGCATTTAAAATAATAATGTGGAAAGTATCATAATATTTATCGATACTCCAAACTTACCTTTCTGACCAAAATGGGCCTACGCATGCAATTTAGTAACACTAGGCATAACAATATTTTCCCCTGACATAGACTTGACAAATCCTATGAGTCAGGATGGCTGTATGCCACAATACTGTGATGGGACAGAGGGTAGTTAAAATGATAGGATATCCTTGTACAATCGTACAAAGAAACATAACATTTAGATTTTAGGATACAGACATTGTTGATGTTGTAAATGACTACTATGACTCTCTGGAAACAGCTGATTTGCCAATGGAAAATCTACATAGGGTTACAGAGTCGCATTATCAGCAACCATCACTCGTGTTTCAATTGGCAATGCTCTGCCCAGCAGTATTGTGGCTCCCACCTGCAATGTTCTATCAAACCAAGCACCTCTCCTCCAATGAACTCCTACAATCCATGAACAAATATGATTGCATTTCTCCAGATGTAAATGCTCATGCACGCTCGTCTGGCATCCTAAGTAGACGCTGTAAGACTTATGTTTCTGGTATTAGTTAATCATACACTGTATAAGTCTAATTTTGTTTTGAATTCAGGAAGACACTGGACATGGCAAGAGGAAGGCTGAAAGTGTTTGATGTCATAAACCACTTTGTTTATTAGTGACACCTATGTTGAGTCATGTGACCCTTTGACCATCTGTTCTTGCTATCACTGTATTGTTCCTAGATCTATAGGAATGTGGCCAAAAGTTGGAGCTATTTGCCCACCTGGATGAACACAGGAGTAGGAGAAGATACAGAATTGGAAATTTGACACATGCACCATAAAGGATGAGTTCTGTTGAATTATACAGAATGAATTTGTAAATTCTCCAAGAAACAGTTAGAGATACTTCCCTATCACTTTGTTGGTAGGGAATAAGGCTCTCCTTGTAAGTAAATCTTTATTAAACGGACGGGAAGAAATCAAGCGATTCCTGCATTTCAACGATAATGATGATCAACCAGTTCGATCTGATGACAATTTTCATCTAGATCTGTTCTAGATCCGGCCCTTAATTACACATCATGTCCCTAAAATGAATGCAATACCCATGTCAGAAAAGCCGAATTGATGAGCAAATGGTCCCATTTAAGGGACGAAATCGCCCGAAGCGATATATGTCCAAGAAGCCCCAAAAAATGGGTGTATTAGCTTATGGCAAACTGATGTTATTCCAAACAACTAGAAGTGTGGAAATGTTGAGCAGCCCCCCTTCCCCCCAGTTGGTAGATGTAGGAGTCGGTGGAAATTTTGTCCTCTGCCTCGCTCCAAAAACCCCTTTCCTCCCCTTCTCTTGAATACTTGCATGCTGACAGCGTTCATCTCAAAAGCAGTAAAAGGACATTTGGAAAATTGAAGCCTTAGTCATCAGAGTGTGTAACGTACTTCATAGATTTTGAGCCACAGACAAACAAACGCCCTACAATTTACATGCACAAGGAATCCGGACAAAACCACCTGTTTACTTAGCAAGCAATGGTCGTCTATTTGTGGCACCATTGTAATTCTGGATAACAGTGTCTTAATGGGTGTAGCAAGAGAGTATTCATCTGGTAACACAGCTACTAAATAAGAGGCCTAGATAAAAGTTCAGTATTACAAGGTCACATTTCATAAAAACAGAGTACATTATGACAGGGTTACATATCAAATGTCTTTCCGATAGCTGCTAAACAGGAGAGTTTTATAGGTATTTATCAGTGGTCAATAATGGTTACAGCAGAGTCCCCCACGCCAGGATATGTTGGTACGGTACAGTACATGCTACAGAATATAACACAGAAAGAGGTAGTAGTATTTCCCAGCAGTAAGCCAGGGCAGAGGAGTGTTTCTGCATAATAGGGGACACTTGAACCGTTTGTCAAGAACCACAGGGGTTAATATGACAACTGAAGCATAAGCTTTATTGTTTGGATGCCATCCAATTATATCCTCATGGCCTCTGTCTTGTTGTGCAGCCAAGTCAAAGTGTTAACGGTATTCATCACAGCAGCCTGACAGTGAGCATTGTTCTTAGCGTCAATGCCAACCATTGAATAAATTAGAAGAAAACCTTGCTGATTATTTTCTGAGGAACTGGGAGGGCCCATTCATAACTGGTATATGTCAGGATCTTTAACTTATCGGCATGCAAATGTATTCCGTTCGAGCCTTCTAATTTATTCATCCAATTCCATCAATTCATTCCTCATCTTTTCCTGTGCCCATAAGCAGACAAAAATGGAAAATTGCAAGGTATGTCCGAACCATCAAAATGACAAGTTTGTCACCAGGTTACTTCCCAGCTGAGGAAACCAAGACAACAACAACGGGGGTGTGTTTTAGCCTAAATGTGAGGTGGATGCAGCGTGGTTGAGTGTAGGACTGTGTAATTGCTCCATATTTGATGAGATGAACTCATAAAATATATGCGCACAGATTAGTGGAGTGGTTGCGTGCGCCACGCTGTCCCGTGCTCCGCTTCTATCTTCATGGGGTTGTTTCTGATATGCACTTCTCGTGTTTGCTGCACTGGTGCGTGAAATGTGTCGCCGAACGAGTGCGTCCGAGTGTTCCTTGTGAACCTACGTGAACTAATACAGTAGCTTGGAAACAATCCCTGTCAGATTTGTTGTTACCGGGTGGAAACTGTTGCATGTGAATGTCATCCGACGCGCTGTCCACCAGCCGGTTGTAACTGGAATTATGATCTTAAAATAGGCAGAGAAATAGCACAACTAGTCTCTGACTGTATTTATTGTCTTTGGTATGTTGAATGTTTCAATTCATGTATTGATTTTGTGTTGGTCTTATTGTCATGAAGCTGGATGATCAGCGTGCGCATCGTTTAGTTTGTCGAGGATCCTTAATTTAGTTGGTCAGATGAATGGTAAGTGGTCTCTAAAAGGCTGTCCAGTTTCATTCAAATGTGGTATTCTGACTAGGTCTCCAACTCCTTGTACACACCACCACCAGCCCCCCAGGCCTCCAGCAATGATGACAAAATCTGTGTTCCAATTGGCAAACTATTCCTTATTGAGCTCTGGTAAGATCTAGGGTTGACTTAGTCAAGCCTCCTGCTACAGTTAACCTATTCAGCCATCACAATATGCACCGACAATCCTTTGCTCTCACTGTCACAAAGCATCTGCACATGAGCAGGTTTGCTACTTGCTATTAGTGTGGCAGTAGAGTTCTAGCATTATGAATCCATTTTAGCTGTGGAAATGTGCACAGTAAATCTAGGTCATATCGCTGAATATATATCTGTATTTAAGAAAGAACCTCGTATCCTCATTGTATTTTAGCTGCCAAACATGTATGTGATTTCTGAGGACTCTATAAACTTTTTTTCATTTTCAGGTGTACCTAAAAATGATTCCTTAAGTTTCTTTCCAATCTAAGCCAAAGCTACAGAGAATGAGGGAGGTACGTTTTCTGTTAATAAGCAATATGTGTGATTAAAGGTAATGAATTATCCATGTGTATAAGTGAACACAATACATTAGGGTTTTATCCTGGGAAGGTGTCTAAGACCATGCTAATGGAATAAACTGTCTGCTCTAATTTGATCAAGAGACAACAGGCTCATTAAAGTGTAACTCTGAGGTCTTATTTCATGGTGCTAAAATCTTGCTCCAGCAGGCGGAATCATGTAGAGGAGCCATTACACAGTCCTGCACAGTCGCGAACTCATTACAGAATTGGTCAGGCAGACACAATCAATATTGATGAAATGGTTATTGTCTCGACGACATTAGACCTTGAGTCATTTGATTTGCATTTTCGCTCACAGCTTATGAATTGTGGATGGTGGTTTTACATTTATTTATTTTTGAACCTGTAGCTTCAAAGCTGATTTTTTTTATTACTACAATAAGGCACTGTATCTGTTGTCAAGACATGGACTTTCAAGGCTGTGGACCTCTGCATAGGACGGACAACAGATTATTTGAATTTGCAGAGCCTTCATTGACGTCAGGCATCACTCAGAGAGATACCTGATGATTCCAGCTGCCCCTCTGCTGACCATCCCTTTGGTTGTCTCTGTCCTTGTCCATCTGATCAGGCTACTGACCTGGATCAGGTTCTATGGACTCTGGCCACAGCCCTCATGCTTGTGTTATTTATTATTCTTAAAATGTTTACACGGCACAGCCAGAAGTGTACTGGTAACTCTTCCAAGCCTTGTTCCTCTCTAGGTTTCTTGCACAATTTCGGGCACTTTTATTAACCAGTGTGCTTTAACACTGTTGTTTCTTGCTCTTTGGCATTTCAGGCAGTGTGTTTGTAAAAAGCACTTAGTGACAACAACTGATGTAAAAAGGGCTTTAAAAAATAAATGTGACTGATTTGAGAAACAGTTGAGGTTGAGGTTTTCAAGATGTTATAATGATATTTTAATACCAATTTGAATTGGTATTTTGAAACTCCACTACAGATAAAAAAATACTTTAAAACTCATTGATTTGAGATACACTCAAATTACAGCAAAGTAGAGTTGTATTAAAATGAATTCTTCACAGATCCTTCAATGTACAATGTAGGTACAGTGGGGAAAAAAAGTATTTAGTCAGCCACAAATTGTGCAAGTTCTCCCACTGAAGATGAGAGGCTTGTAATTTTCATCATATGTACACTTCAACTATGACAGACAAAATGAGGAAACAAATCCAGAAAATAACATTGTAGGATTAATGAATTTAATTGCAAATTATGGTGGAAAAAATTTATTTGGTCAATAACAAAAGTTTATCTCAATATTTGTATGCCCTTTGTTGGCAATGACAGAGGTCAAACGTTTTCTGTAAGTCTTCACAAGGTTGTCACACAATGTTGCTGGTATTTTGGCCCATCCCTCCATGCAGATCTCCTCTAGAGCAGTGATGTTTTGAGGCTGTTGCTGGGCAACACAGACTTTCAACTCCCTCCAAAGATTTTCTATGGGGTTGAGATCTGGAGACTGGCTAGGCCACTCCAGGACCCTGAAATGCTTCTTACGAAGCCACCCCTTCGATGCCCGGGCGGTGTGTTTGGGATCATTGTCATGCTGAAAGACCCAGCCACGTTCTATTTTCAATGCCCTAGCTGATGGAAGGAGGTTTTCACTCAAAATCTCACGATACATGGCCCCATTCATTCTGTCCTTTACACGGATCAGTCGTCCTGGTCCCTTTGCAGAAAAACAGCCACAAAGCATGATGTTTCCACCCCCATGCTTCACAGTAGGTATGGTGTTCTTTGGATGCAACTAAGCATTCTTTGTCCTCTAAACACGACGAGTTGAGTTTTTACCAAAAAGTTCTATTTTGGTTTCATCTGACCATATGACATTCTCCCAATCTTCTTCTGGATCATCCAAATGCTCTCTAGCGAACTTCAGACGGGCCTGGACATGTACTGGCTTCAGCAAGGGGACACGTCTGGCTTTGAGTCCCTGGCGGCATAGGGTTTTTCTGATGGTAGGCTTTGTTACTTTGGTCCCAGCTCTTTGCAGGTCATTCACTAGGTCCCCCCGTGTGGTTCTGGGATTTTTGCTCACCGTTCTTGTGATCATTTTGACCCCACAGGGTGAGATCTTGCGTGGAGCCCCAGATTGAGGGAGATTATCAGTGGTCTTGTATGTCGTCCATTTCCTAATAATTGCTCCCACAGTTGATTTATTCACACCAAGCTGCTTACCTATTGCAGATTCAGTCTTCCCAGCCTGGTGCAGTTCTACAATTTTGTTTCTGGTGTCCTTTGACAGCTCTTTGGTTTTGGCCATAGTAAAGTTTGGAGTGTGACTGTTTGAGGTTGTGGACAGGTGTCTTTTATTCTGATAACAAGTTAAAACAGGTGCCATTAATACAGGTAACGAGTGGAGGACAGAGAAGCCTCTTAAAGGAGAAGTTACAGGTCTGTGAGAGCCAGAAATCTTGCTTGTTTGTAGGTGACCAAATACTTATTTTCTACCATAATTTGCAAATAAATTCATGAGAAATCCTACAATGAGATTTTCTGGATTTTCTTCTATCATTTTGTCTGTCATAGTTGAAGTGTACCTGTGATGAAAATTACAGCCCTCTCTCATCTTTTTCAGTGGGAGAACTTGCACAATTGGTGGCTGACTAAATACTTTTTTGCCCCACTGTATATCCCAAAAATATGAAACATTATTTGAGATTCCACTCAGAAAACCACCAGACTCCGGTCCGAGAAGGGTAAGGGTTGAGAACTCCTTCTCTACTGCATAGATTGCATGTTAGCCTGGCTTTTTCATTTACCAGGTTTTTAAAATGTAAGCTGGTACACTATTTGTAGTTGAAAAGCGCACTTAGTTAAATGATCTATCGCTCTGTGAATAAAGAGTGGTCTATCATTGCCTCTAAAAAATCTAATATTCTCCAACTGGTGAAATACCTTCATGGTAGCCTTTGATCCTGAGCTGGGTTGTCACGATCACAACAGGACTCTTTTGTGTATATGTAATGTTTCTCCTGGAAACATGTGGCCTGTAACTTTAGGTTAACACTGTGTCTCTCAGATAAGTGCCCATTTGACCCACTTTCTCCCAAGCCACATACTGTACAATCAAAGCACTTTAGACTGGCTTGTACGTTTGGGTATCCACTTCATTGCAGGGAAGTCAAAGAGATG
The DNA here is from genome assembly GCA_016801125.1 of Novumbra hubbsi. Taxonomy (NCBI): domain Eukaryota; kingdom Metazoa; phylum Chordata; class Actinopteri; order Esociformes; family Umbridae; genus Novumbra; species Novumbra hubbsi. The sequence continues at coordinate 32,659 of JACXGK010002017.1, read as the reverse complement.
GAAACACTATAACACTCAATAAGTAATATAAAGTACATTTCTTTAACTGGAGAGTCTACACTGACTTGAGTATGCTGACATGTTATTAATGTTGTCATTATTGATCTTGTTGAATTTTTTTAATTAAATATTTAAAATCGTATTTATTTATTGATTCTTTTAATTCATTTTATTATTTTGTATTGGATAACATTTTATTTTCGCCATCCAAAATGAGCATATCACCTCGTAACTTGTTCTTTAGAAATGGCCATTACCATTTATTTTCACTAGAGGTCAGCCACTATCAAACTTTGTAGAGCTTGAGCAGCTGGTTTTTGACAGGTTTTTAGCAAATGGATATTGTTGAATATAAAGCATTAACAATGATTCATTACAGCCTTTCTAACCTAATTTGATATTACTTTTTATCATACGCTAATTCTTAAAGACTTCATGTGAAAAGTTTTTTAGGCTCAAAACATCTTTTAAACATTGGACAAGGACAACATACTTCTAATAAAACAAATATATCTTGATGTTTGAACGTTATTAAAAACTCTTACGTGTATTAGGAAATAAATGAAGTCAGTTAAAATGATCAAATCAAAATCCAAAAGAAAACGATTATTAGCAAAGGGTATCACGCCCAAAATCCAGGACCCTAACCTTTTCAATTTCAGCTTTCATCAATAGCTTTTATCCATGGGTTTAGTTGGACCATTCTTTGCATAATCCTTTTGAAAATCAACTTGTCGGTGGGGCTGAGACAGTAACTCAGGGAGAAACGTCCTGCTCTTCCTTCTCCTGCAATTTCTGGAGGCTACAGTACAAACCGAACCCATCCTGACAGGGCATCGCTGCTGTACTTTATGGACCTACTGTGACAGAATTCAACGTTGACCCCTATCAAGTTTCCACGGACGTAAACAATTATTTACACTGAGTTAGAAGTCACACTCTGTGTGTGTGTCTGTGTGGCTCAGTGCCCAACTGAGCAGAGTCAATCTAGGTGGTCAATAAGGTTGTGTTCAGCAGTTTGATAGCTTGCAGAAGAAACTGTCTCCCTTGGCAGAATGCATTTGTAACCCGTAGCTCAGTTCGGTAGAGCGTGAATCTTGCAATGTTTGGGTTGTGAGTTTGATTCCCATGGTGAGGAAAAGAAATGTGCAGTCCCATGGTGAAGTAAAGAAATGTGCAATGCCATCTGGAAGAAAGAATCTTTATAAATGTATGTTGCTGTGCTGTCGTATTATTGACCTTCACTATTTATTTTCATTCTTCCTTTAAGCTCTTTATTGAGTAAAAACTTGTAATGGGTTGCACTAAAAATGCACTCAATTTAGCAAGCTCTGGCTGTGATACATGACTATGTATATATTAAGGTTTGTTGAAATGAATACTTCATCAAGGGCATTCATATCGAGGGCATATTCATTTGTTCAGGAGTAATTCAAATTGCATAATTCCGAAGAATGCTAGTCATTGAGACAAATAAAAACAGCTGTACCTGCTACCCATTAACCGGACAGAACAGCAAAATAACAAAGGCAGGCCAAGCAACAATAAGGTTATATATTGTAATTGGATTGATTAAGGGATCTCACTTGTTTATGGAGAGAACTGTCATTTTCATCCACTCACCCACTTACAATACCCTATACAGTCCGAACAGAACCTACAGATCCCCCTAAAATTTCATTGTTTGACATATATACTTGACATATTCTGGAACACACTTCCTCCAGTCTTTTCTGTGTTATTTCAGGTATATTATGCAGATGTTTCAAGGTCGACCATGATGGCTTCCTGACACGGTATAGCAAAACACTGTTCACAATATAAAATACTTTGTCAAAAGTAATAGAAGCTACCATCTAACGTGACCACTCAACCGAACATGCAAACTCTGACCTTGCATTTCATAAACTTCAATTTGGAAAAGCTAGCTAGACGTGCTTCTGTCTCCTGTCATATGACTAGTTTTACATTTCTCTCCAGCAATCAACTCTAACTCTAACGCTAACATGAAATATATATGTAAAACGGCTACAACCCATTTTTTCAACTTTACTCATTTACAAAGTCCCTTTCCATTATATACATTATACATTTGTGCAAAGTGAACAATGTTATTTCTACTGTAAAAACTTGCTATGTTTCTACTTGTAAGAGACTAGAATGACTATAATTTTTTTTTGGGGTGTGTGATGGTTGTGCATTTATAAGGGAATTAAGTCAAGGTCAGAACACAAAATCTGTAGACACATCTTTGCCAGACCTCCCTTTCATTGACTTTCACCTCAAACAAATTGCTGGCTGAAAAATGCATTACCTCAAGGTTCAATATGCGTATAGAGTACAACAGTACAAAAGCGTATAAAGTTCCATTCACTCACACAGACCCCATGCGTAATAAACTTTAAAGAACTCCACAGTTATGCAGACATGATCCAAGCAAGTCAGCTGGTATTGCGTGCATGCTCTTGTACTGTAGGTGAAGGACAATGCAAGATCACTCTAAAAGGAAGCAGTAGCTAAATCCATGCAGTCTATGTCAAAACTTCAAATGTGAAATCTTACCAATTGGCACAGCATTTGGAGAGATCAGCTGAGATGAAAGGCAAATCTAGGCTGACGGATAACAAGGAAGCTGTTTAATGATGCAAAAACCTTTTTTACACCTGTGTACATGAATTACTTTTTCCAGAAATAAATTAATTTACAGTATGCAGAAAAGCAATGTAATAACTCTTAAAGTTACGTAGTAAAATGTGCCTATTGGCCTATTTTTCTACATTGTATAATAATTGTAGGCCAAATGAGTTTAGAGAAACATGAGTTTAGAAAAACATACAGATCTATTGCTTCTAAGGGTTTAGCTAAAAACATGCATATTCTGTAACTTATAATGATGACCTATTTAACTAAAGACGCCTACAAAGCATGTTTGTTGCCCTAAATGAAAAGCTTTGAGAGACAAAGCACTTTGTAGCATCTTTTTCTTTCTTAGTTTTTTTACAGAGTTTAATGCCGACATAGTTAAGTCTTAACTCAGCAGTGGGTCTTTTAAGGAAAATTCCTAATTACTTTCTAACTGGTCAACATTTTAAATGCTGAAACGGAAAGCCCTGCTCTATTGCTGCAGTCACATAGATTGTAGACTTTGCATTGTTAAAGGTATCCAGTTAAATCAATAATGTGTTTAAAAAAAGCTATTTACATTTTAATGTTTAGAAATCAAACTAGTATGTCTATTACCTACCTGCCCAGGATTATACTGTATCTGAGGGGGTGTGCAGACATGCATATTTAGTATTATTTACCTATAGTTATTTTGTTTGAATAGAAACATACAAAAAGTGTCAAAATGTGCCATGGAAACGCGCTACAAGAAAAATCTGTCATATGTAACCCACACGAAACCTGACACTTTTACTTTAGCTTCTTGAATTTTACATTTATGTCAGGATTTGTCACGGATTTCAGCCCCACTCCAGTTCTGATGATGGGATTTATTTCAATGCATGAATAAACGTTAGGGAAGGGTAAGGCTGGCAAGCAGGCTGCTCCAAACGTCTATGTGCATCTTGTGTGACAGCCAATCTACACTATGTGGGCCACGCTTCTTGGGGAAATCCCATTACTAATTGCGGGATACAGAATAGCCAGAATCTAGGGGAGCACCTTGGTGAAGTCTGAATTGTTGTTTACAATATGTTGGCTGGTTAATTGCTGATGGTAGATGGCGCAGTTTGTTGTCTAAATAACATTTCTCTTGACTGGAAAAAAATATCTCTGTCTCCTATTATCAATTTTCTATAGGCGGAAAGAAACTAGATTTTGTATTCAAAAATAATTTGTTTAGGGTTGAAGGTGCATAAATAGAAACACTGAGCGTAAGCGTTTAAGGTGTCAAATTGGTACATAAAGGTAAATATTCCATCTGAAGGAGTTAATGGAAAATAAGTTATATAACATAACATGACATACCACATTCAGGGGACATAAGCTTGATTATCTTTAAACCTTCTGCTTCTAGGAAAAAAAAAACTTCCGAATGAGATTGGTAAGTGAACAAACAGACTCATCAGACAATGATTCTAAACAGAATCATTAAGCACAATGTGTTGATGTGGTTTTAGCTGGTTTTCATGATGTTGCACTGAATGCAAACTGACTTTAATATGCTCGCCGATTGGTAACTCTCCTGATTTGATCCGGGTTTGGGCAAAGCTATTTTTACCTGTTGTTATTTTAACATTGGCTTCACCTTTATTTTGACCATTAGAAACAAATATACGTTTTGTCTCAAGCAAATGACCAATTTGACCCTAATATAATTTGGGATGCATAGTGATGTCAGAGGGATTTGTCTTGTTGATGAATTTACCGTTTATTTGTATATTAAAGTATATTAATGTTTTTCTTTTTTTTACTGTTCACTGTTCTTTTTACTTTTTTTAAACTTTTTTTAAGGTTAGTCAAATTAAAATGTTTACATTGTAAGGTCATTTTTACAGCAAATGTGTGTCTGGGCAGTGAGTACATTGGGAATTATCACTAAAATGTTAATATTTTGAATCCTTCTTACTGTAAATTACAATAATACATTTTAAATAGCAGTAGTGTTTGAGAAAATGTTTGATGTCTGGGAAAACATCTGGTGAATATGAGATGGATAAATAGTTTGTTAATAAACAATTGTGCAAAACTCTGCAAACCATATGTTGTTTTTCAGTCAGTATGATTGTTTTTTGAATATATTATTACCTAATATTGTAATATCCATGATATACCAGTGCAGTAAGCCTCTCTTTGCTCCAAAAGGAAATGATCTAAGGCTAGGTTGGCTGCTGTATCCACGTGAAACAATAGCTTATGCAGGCTCCTGGGCTTGGTTGAATTTAAACAGCTGTGTGTCTTCAAACAACACTGTTTACTTGGTTCATTGCCTAATTTAATATATTCAAAATGTTATGCTGTTTTTGTTTTCAGTTTATTATTTTTTTAAACAGGATTGTTCCTTTCTGTTTGGCATTCCAGTAGATTCCCTTTGGAGGGAGAAATCATTTTGACACATATTTGACCTAAATGCTTCCAACAATGAGGAGATGGGATAAAAATAAACTTGATTATGATCATTTAGTTCTGGTCTCTTTGTCCACAATGCTTTATGTTATTTTCTTATTTCCCATCTTTCAGTAAGATTAGAAATTTGATGGTGAAATATGTTTTGCTGTATGAAATGCTGTCTACTTCAATGGTAAATGTAGTGGAAATACATTCTTTTTTCAAAGCTTCTGTTGAGTGTGATTGTGTGCATCTTTCACTTTCAGGTGTAAATATTTCTCCAAACACTACTAAACATTTTCTGAAACAGATATTTTATATAAAGATTAATATATAAGATGAATGGGTAAAACTTTAAATGTACATCATGTATGTATTGCCACAATCCCCAAAACTAATCAAAGGCAACACTATGAATATTAACACTTTTTATAATAGTTTTTAACAAAATGTCAAGCAAGAAAAACTGCATAATTGTAGATGTGAAGAAAAATTATAGGGTGATAAAATCAGAATATAAGAATCTTTTTAATACTTCCAGTATTACCCATTAGAATATGTATGATGGGCTTTGCGGTCCAGAACCAGATTAAGACAACAGCAATCCTGTACTAACAAGCATAATTTCTCATGAGTGTACTTTTTAGTTCAGGAGTCTGACAGACCATAAACCAACCATATTGCTGATGGTCACTAAGACACATGCAATGCTATTAAACTACATTTCACAGCACCTTATTTCACTAGGCATTTCAACTACACAATAAAATGAATTGAAAAAATTAAATTAAGAAATCTAAAATACATTCTCAACACTTTTATATATAATTACTATGGTTCCTAAAAATCCAAACCTTTTCTCATGGCTCTTTAAAGGAATATCAAAAGCAGATGTAAAATTATTGGAGGACATAATAAAACAAACACTAGTGATAACTAATATATTCTGTACTTAATTATCAGGGTTCTGGAGATGTTAAATAACCATGAAGCACTTTTAAAGGATATTTAAAACTTCTTGTGTGGTTTGTCTTGCCTATAGATTCTTTTGAAACGTATCCTCTTTTTCTTGAAGATCTTTATGATGGGATGAGACACTAAAACATGACTTCAGGCACTTTCTTGGAATCACAGGAGATTGTAGGCTGCAGTATATACAATTCAAACACTGTTTGCCCTTACATTCGTACATGCTCTTAGTGGTCATGCCTCAATTGTGCTTTTCATTTAATCTCAAAGCATTGCAGTAAACCTATGGAAGTAACAGGGGACAACAAAAAAAAGTTGACAATAAAAGTTATCACGCTTTTTTCCCACATACATTTAGATGAAGCGGCTGAATACACTGTTATAGCATATACCATGTCAATAACTTAAAAGCTAATTCTAACACAGTATAATTTCTCATGCACATCATACGTGTTATCCAATTTGATTCTACTTCCTACTGTACCTTCAGAAAACAACTTGGATTCAACCAAACAAATTAGTTGTTTATGAAACAGAGTTGTACTCATTTTGTAAGTAGCAAAGGTCAGAAAGCATTCCTTCAAATAGAAAACGGAACACAAGAATAATACTAAGCACACTTAGCTCAAAGTCAATTCCTTTTCACTCATGTAAAAAGAGATTAATTTCTTTGCTCATGTTCTACATTCCTTTTTCCCATTATGCAGTTTAAATGTTAACAGTATATTGATCAGGCTCTTTCAAAATACTTCTGCTGTGCTTTTCAAAATTGTCCTTTGCACTACATTGCAGCCTGTTCACTTCCTCCCTGACTGGGTACTTGTGGAGGGAGTGGCACACCTCATGCACTGTATATACGTGTAGGTTAAATGCGGAAAGCAAACCAGGAGACTTATGATGATACATTAGGCCATGGAAGACTCCAGTTGGCCAGTTTTCCATTTTCAAAGCTTCAACGCCTCTCAGTGGCGTTCTCGTAGGTTACACGCCATGCAGTAGTCGCGCATACATAGACTCCTTTGTCAAAGTGGATTTACGACACAGAAGTGCCTCAAAACACATAGACGTTCTTGTCAAATAATTCTGCTGAAGCAGGTAGATTTGCTGTTGAGGGCCACTGAAGGGAGTATATATTTAAGACAGTCACAGCGTCGTATAGATGTAGACGAAGATGATGACCACCAGGTTGAGAACAGTGCCGATGATCCCTAGCATGGCCAGGATGGACTCCTCTGCACCCTCCTTATCTTGAATTCCTCTTTCTTCATCAGCGATGGCAGTGTTTACCATTTTTCCAGTAAAGGTCTGCAGTTTCCCCCTCAGACCGGTCTGGAAAATAATGGACAAGAACATACAACGCGTTGCATGAATCAATTGTTCTCCAGTACATTAAAGGCAGAAGTTATTATGAACATAACCACTGTCAAGTCATGAGATCTGGCACCAGCTCACTCCCTCATTTGGAGCACGTCACAAACGCCCGTTCTTTTGGCCCCTGTGAAGTTCCTTCTTCTTTCCTTTAATTTTGTCGGTAATTGTTTTGGATTCCATTACTTTTGTAACTTTGTACTGACAATGTCTTGTTTAAGTTTAGATCTTTCTATATACTAAAAAAAACAACGCACAAGTGCTTAGAAATCTATGAGCCAAAACATCAACATCTTTCAACAGCTTTACCGGACCAGAAAACTGGTTTGTTTGATGCAATGCAAACCACAGCTGACTGTTTCCTTCTAGGTTTGGCCCCTGGCCAGATTTGTTCAGAGCTAATATTCCGCGAACCTGTGTATTATTAATAGCCTAAAAAACAAATTAATGTAATAATTAATAAAACATATATTTTTACAAATTAACACATACTCTACAAATAAATAGTTATAAATATATATATATATATATATATATACTGTATGTATATAGCCATTTATTTAGTTAGTACGTGTTTATTTGTAAAAATACATATTTGATATGTATATATAAAGGTTATATATATATATATATATAAATGCAGAATATAAAAATATATTATAGAAACATAAATTCAGCAAATACTTCGGGGGACCATGAATATGGTCAACACCTGGTGTACATGTTATATAGTTAGCATTGGCAACATCCTAATTACTGTGTTGCCATAAATTAGCTGAATGCCCTGATCTTCTGTATGACTCAATACAAGTAAAGCAGCATGTATGCTGAGTTGTCTAATTTCTATGGCAAAATGTGCAAGAAAGCTTTTGGTAGACCCAGACTCCGCAAAAACAACATCAAACTCTTTTTACACACATGCAGTAATAGTATTGAAAACAAATGTGTGCAAACACATAGACCCACTCACACATACGTTTACCAAGGTACCAAGGCACCAAGGTTTCCTGTCTTTATGAATTACTTCATTGAATAATTCAAACCATTAACCTTACCCTAACCTTAACCTTACCTTAACCTCAACAACCTGTCTTAACTTAACACCTAACCTTAATGCCTAATTCTAAACCTAACTGGTAATAACTAACTCTGTACTAACACCAATTTGAACTTTGCCCCAAACACTTAAGCTAAAAATGATTACATTATATACAGTCTTATACAAAAACAAGAATGAGATTTTCCACTGCATTTTTGTTTGTTCTTGTTGCATTATACTTTTCTTTAAATGTTTACAGATTCATCTTTTATTTAAGGGCATCAGTTTTTGTAATCTGTAAATGATTGTAATCTGTTACAGCTGGAATATTATTCCAACATATAAAATATTATTTCATACTTTGGAGTTTTTTACCAATTGCAAGTAATTAAATTAGGTCAGATTGGTCAAGGAGCTTACCGTAATTTCAATGAATTGATAATTCCTTTGTTAATATTTGTCAGAGATAGCTTTGTAGTACATTGCCATATTGTATAGCTAACAATTAAAAAAATATTGTGCACCTCCAATCAAACATGAATGTGTATACTAACCATAGGTGTATAGGTATTTTTATGTCAGGCTAATCATGCAAAAGGATCCAAGTTGACCCTACGGTCAATATTGTTCACTTGAGTCATTGCTGCTTACTGGTCAAGACATTTAAGCTTGATGTTTTGTAATAGACATTTGATGAAATAACATTTTAAGTAATTTGTCTCCATATAGGACTATTAGTCATCCTATTGTCATGCAATTCTTTGTTTATTTACAGAGATCTTTAACAGTAGACTGTTACGTCCCTATTGGGGAAGACTATAAACAGGGCTTCCCGCTTCCCTCAAATGAGTGCCACTCATAGTGTAGTACGTTACTTGATGTTCCATATGCCTGCTTGCTGATGATAAAAACCTTCGGACAGAGAAATATTGAGGCCATTCCAAATCTGTGAGTAGAGAAACAGCTTTACCACAGAGTACAGCAACACTTCTCAAACAAACACTGGAGTCCGTCCAAATGTCTGCAGCGCTGGCCCAGGACTGTCCATACTGTAAACCTTACAACGTGGTGCACATGGGCACTGTTTGTCATTTATGCTTTTACGTGAGCATTACACTCTAACCTACGTTCTAGTGTGAAGTTGCCTCTACATATTTGGATTGAGTGCCACGTAGAAAATGGCCCTTAAGATCAAAAGAGATGGCACCAAGTAAAGTATTTTTCAAGGAGAGAATTAATCTTAGAATTAAGATTAGAATTAAGCTTAGAACAACTCGTTCAGAAATGACATGCAATTCAGCACTTGTCCACTGCGCCCCCTTCATACTCCCAGTGTCTTTTACATTCTGGTTCACTTCACAAACGAAATCCCTTTTTGTCAAATCCCACCCCCCCCCAACAGCTCCATAAACTGTCACTGTGATAGTGTACCTTGCAACATCTATCATGTTCATTTCCCTTTTATACAGAATGTATTTGTATATTTGTATTTAGATATTTTATCTAAATATCTATTTGTCTGCAAATTTATTGACAGTAAAAAGTAACAATATCTCAAGTATTCAGACCTTTTAATCCGTACTTAAAATGCTTTTGGCAACAATCACAGCTTCCAGCATCTTATTGAGTATGCCTCTACAAGCTTTGCAAATGTGGATTTGGGCAGTTTCTCACATTTTTCCTTGTTGATTGTCTCAAGCTCTCTCAGTTTGGAGGGGGCATTAGTGAACCGCAATGAAATTCTCTCTGCGGATGTTTAATGGGGTTCAGATCCTAGCTTTGACATTCACAAACTTCTCCTAAAAGGTTTTCGCTGCCTGAGGTCCTGTGCACTCTGGATTAGGTATTCTTCAAGCACCACTCTTTTTTGCCATCCCTCAATCCTCCCCGTCCATATCTAGTATGATGCTACCACTTCCACGCTGGAATAAGACAGGTGATAAGCCGCACCTTGTTTTGCCAGGATTAGCATTTTAATTCAGACAAATTTACATTTTGATCTTCTTAGACAAACAATTATCATGGTCTTTTAGGCAGCATGTGATATGAAATTTTATCAGGAGTGGCTTCTATTTAGCTACTCAACCATATAGGCCAGCATTATTACATGTTGCTGAGATTGTTGTCCTAATGGCGGGTTCTCTTATCTTAGCCCGATTGACGCAGATTTGCGTCAAAAATCAATGCGATACATTTCTGTTCATAACTCAGGATTGCCTAAAGATGTCTATCTTTCGTAAAGGGAAAGCCTTCCAAATCTCGACTACAACAACAAAAAATAAATAAAAATAAAAAAATTGCACGTGTTGCATTTCGATTCATATCTCCGGAAATATCAAAGATAGAAGCCTACGGTTCTTTTTAAGTTGTAGGGGAGAATCTTATGCAACAAATAACATGTCGTTTATGTATTTCTGCAAAGAAGAAGCCTTCCATATCTGGACTGAAACCTCTTAGAGGCAATTCTGCGTCGAAAAGCGCAACTGTTACATATCTATTTATATCTCCGGAATTATTAATTATGGAAGCCCACGTTTTTTTTCATGATGTAGGGGACATTCAGCTGCAAAGAATGACATGTCGTTTGTGTGTTTCTGTAAAGTAGAAATCTTCCAAATCTCGACCACAAAAACACTGTTTTTCATGATGGCAAAGAAAAAACTATTCTTTTTTTCAGGGATTAATCTGATCTGATCTGAATTTGAATCTTTTTTGATTTTTGGATTAAATGATCCAACACACTGATACAGGGATCCTAAATTGTCAATTTTGGTTGATATTGTACAATTGTCGGAAGCAATAATGCAGAATACTTGTAAATTATGTTACATGTCCCAAAAATACCTTTTTTGTGTGGTCTTGAACCCCTGGTGATGTCCATATGTAACATAATCAGCCTTACCTATTGGAGAATACTTTGGCCTTCTCAATAAAAGCAACTACATGTCAACACACGTTTTTTGTATTCTCTTCACATATTGTTACTAATAAACTCTTTAAGTCTTCTCAAACAATGTTAACTATTCATCCTTCTAGCAGTTATGGGGTTTCAGAGTCCAAAATGCAATGGACATCATTCTAAAACAAAGGACAACCTCCTGAGAGGTCAAAAGGTCAAGGTTCTGACAGGCAGATTTTGGGTTCCCAAATGACCCAGGGGGCTAGGAGGGTTAAAAATAAACCCTGAAGTTTTGTTAGAGTGGCCTTTAAGTTCACCTGCTTGACCATTTCTTCATAGTCTTGGTTGTTCCAAACTTTTTCTATTTTACATTGATGGATCCCACTTTTCTGGCAACTTTTAATTAATTAGATATGTATAACTCCCCCCAGATCTATGCCTTGACACATTTCTATTGCTGAAGTACTAAGAGAGTTCCTTTGAATTAGTGGTGGTTGGTGGTTGATGTTTGCTCTGACATGCACTGTGAAATGTGTAACTGTTATGGAATTGTACTGAGCTGATGCATTCATGAATTCTACAATTGTATAGGGGAATAGGGAGTATCTAGTTAGGTATTGGGCTAAAGCAATAGTACCAAGTCTTTGTGATTAGACAAGAAGTGCTTATGGGGTCGTAACTGAGGGAGGGGCAAGACTTAAACATACAATTGCAGTCAAAGGTATTTGTAAAATGCAGGAGGGTTAATTTGAGAGCTAACTGATATGAGGAACAAAATAGTCCAGAAACATGCTTTGATGTCATGTCAGTTATGTTATCATACCTTCTTACCTATAGGAGTTTTTTCTGAGCTACTCCAGGGATTTTATTGGTTTTATAACTAGTGTGTCTCTCTGCTTGCAAGCGTAATAAACTGTTATTTTGTCAGGAGAACTTGTTTTCTCTTTTATCAGCCTAGAAGGTTTCTACACGCCAATCCCTAATTTCCACAAAAGTGATCTTAAATAGACCGGTGTGTGCCTTTCTATATTATGTCCAGTCAGTTGAATTTGCCAGGGTTGGTATGCAATGACGTTCTACAAACATATAAAGGATATTTAAAAGACAGAAGGCATACAAGCTCAATTTGGAATGTCATGGCAATACTTATACACATATCAGTTTTTATACTGAAATGTGTACATAATAATACATATTTCTGTTTTTATTTCTGTTTGACCATGTTCCCCTGCAAGAGTGGGTGTCTATTTGCCTACATGAATAGGGTGCATTTCCAAGTGCCAGTGTTGCTTTTGACATTGCCTCCTTAAATACTATCTATGGAGAAGTGGGTCTGTTATAATACTAGTCATTGTGGAGTGAGTAGGCAGTTGTGAATGTGGTTGCCTTGTTGATCCCATGTGTTTTGTCATTATGGGGAATTAATAGCCAAATATACATATTCAAATTACAAATACATCTTTGAAAGATTTATTCCATTTTTGGCCACTAGTTTTAAAAAAGGCACTGTTTTGGAAATAAAACTGTCCCTAAACATTGTGTACTACAACAGATGTGTGCTGATTTCTGCCCCATGTCAACAAAACCTGTTGTTTTAATATTTAGAGATGTACTGCTAACTAAAGTCGTACAGTGATTCTACTTGTAAACTATGCACACATAAACAACATATAACACAAGAAGAAGAACCCAACATTTTTTGAAAATATTTTGTTAATGGTAAAAGTCCCAGATATAATAATTTATAACACAATCAAGTTTGGACAAAGTGAAGACTTCTGACTACTTTCCAAATTAATTATACTGATATTTGTGAGATTTGTTATGTACCTGCAATCTTTTTTTTTTACACGACAATGTTTTTGGGACAGGAGAACATTCATACATAAAAGAACAAATCTGCCCCACTACACCTAATTTTGGTTCAAGTTGCAGATCAGTGAAAATTAAAACCTTTTCTACTTGAACATTTCTAAGCATGTCTAACATTGCCAACACACACACACACACACTCAATCTAATTGAATCTGTACACACAAATACATAAATAGATATATACATGCATAAACAAATGCATACAAATTCATAGCTGCACACCGCACACAAAACATGAAGCACATAATAATGTTACAGTTTATTTTATTGATTGATCTTATTGTGCTGGATCTCTGAATTCATAACAGAATCTGACTTTGCAGGGCATCGCCACAGTGATTCAACTAGACACAATCAAATATTAGTCTTTCTCTGTAAATTGAATTCTTAAAACCAAAAAGTTTGTATTCATTTCTCTCACTTTTACAGTGCTATCCAGTTGACCCAAAATATGCATATACATGTATTATTAAAATCCCCAAATATTAAGTTAAAACTTAAGATATTACTTAACAACGCATAAAAAAACAAAATATGATATATTGCAATAACTGTAGTATAAAATACATTAATCTTTTGTGGTCAGCAAATGTATAATTCCGAGTCCCCCTAGTGCATGTGGAGATGTTGCCTGGAAATGTAGTAACCTCAGTACGGAACCTGCTTGTGTCTTTGCAAATTTGTGCAGATTACTTACCTTGCAGAGCATCAGGAGGAACATAACATTGGATGTGCCGGAGGGGTTGTTCGCCTTTCCGCTGTCCACAAACATCCCTGGCAACTAAGAGAAAAGTCGGAAACCCTCATCCTTTGGCAGTGGAAGGGCACAGGTTCCGAGAGAGAGAGCTGTCTCGTCTTCCAGGCTGTCCAGTTGGAGGGTCTCTTGCATTGGATGTTGTAGGCAACCCCGCGGCAGTTAAGCGTTCCCTCCCCAAGTTGCATCTCACTAGTAACCAAGTTCGCTCTGTCGTCAGTTTCTCCTCCACAGACTTATAGAACAGGAGCTGGAGCAGTAGTGCTTCCCTCTCCTGTTTTCCACTCCTCTTCTAAAGGGGAGGTTGAGGTGGGTAGTCAGATGATGAGCAGATGAAAAGGGAAGCCACATACTTTGTTTAATTTCGTTTCCCTTTATGTTTCTTTACCAACCACAGGCAGGTCTAACAAAGACTTTCCTTTTTCGTACATTTAAGTACTGAGTAAGTGATACATCGACGCATAACATGCTATAGGCCGTTCAGTCTCGTTGTAAAAATACTTTTTCGGATTCAGATGTATTCAATTAGATCAGCGTATCATAAAATAGTTCCAGCTAAAGTGAAATGAAAAAGAAATCAGGCAAGAACTGACTGAACTGATTTGAGACAGTGCTCTTCCCACCTGCAAATTATTTTCTGTTCCCCTGTTACTGTGGCCGTTGTGTGCTCATTTGCTCTCTCCAAATGAGCGTGTGTCACCATGGACACAGGTCGAGCACAGTTACTGAGAAACCTATGCTGACGCTGCTGTAGAGGTTTGCCATGCTCCAGAGGCAAGAGGCTTCCCCTTCCCCTTTTTTCGTGCATATTAATGCAGCCCAGGGTTGCCTAGCAACCAGCTCAGGGGAGCCACCGAAAGCCTGACGACAGGAAACATCTGTGACAAGGCCCAGGATAAGAGATGTGGGGCACCACACATATTCCCCATTTGTTTTTATTGGTTTTGTGTTTGTGCACGTGAGTGCATGCATGTGTATCATTTACACATTCTGGAGTTCAGCTGTGTAAGAAAGTACGTGTCCGTAAAAGTGCATGTGTTTATGTTTTTGTTTGAGAGTGTATCCAAACGCCTGAATGGATGCTTCGGCATGGGTCCCAGTAACAGAACACAGATAAAAAATGAAATCAATTTGGACCAAATCTTCAAAACTGACTATAGAACAACCCTAACAACCCTAACAACCTCATAAAATGAACCATCCCCTTTTATACACGTTATGCAACTCGTCCAATCCTGTCTCCAGTTTACAGTAAAGATGGAGGCAATAGGCAGATTCACCCTGACAACGCATCTGCTATTTGATTAATTCAATTTATATTCCCTGGAAGGCCAGTGTCACAGACAGTTCAATAACACCAAAGGATGATTGATGATTTAAAAAAAAAAAACAGTTGTTACTGTAACTTCTTGTGTAAGAAAGAAAGAGTGCAGCCCGACTGAGTACCAAAGGAAATTAGAAGTCCCAGCCAACCTCAGCATCACTGATAGTTCATACTGTGAGAAAGTTATGCCATGTATTCTAACACCTAAACCATATCAGTGGACATTAATAATAGTATCAAAATTGGAAAGCATTTTCAGATAAAAAATCCAAAGAATAGATTTGCTCTAGCCAACAAATACAGTGGAGGAAACAATTATTTGATCCCCTGCTGATTTTGTACGTTTGCCCACTGACAAAGAAATTATCTGTCTATCATTTTAATGGTAGGTTTATTTGAAGAGACAGAATAATGACAAAAAAAATCCAGAAAAACGCATTGCAAGTTATAAATTGATTCACACTTTCACTTAATTTTCACTCAGTGAAATAAGTATTTGATCCCCTATCAATCCACAAGATTTCTGGCTCCCAGGTGTCTTTTTACAAGTAGAGATTTGTAGCACTCTGTCAAAGGGAGTGCTCCTAATCTCAGCTTGTCACCTGTATAAAAGACACCTGTCCACAGAAGCAATCAATCAATCAAATTCCAAACACTCCACCATGACCGTAGCTGTTCACTTATTCTTGAAGGCAATTTTCAACCTTTGGAAACATTTTCCTGTTGTCTGGTAGTTGTATAAGGTACTAAAATGCTAATCTTATATTTGAAGTTAACATGTCATTTTTATTAATGTGGTCTCCCACCCAATGATGTTTTCTGCTCCATGAAGTTGATACAAATGAGATAACTTTAGAGTCCATGCTTAGTGATCCCTGGCACGATTAGATGTACATATTGCCATACTGCACAGACTGTACATCCTACATTTTTAGATAGACAATATTTCATTATGTGTGGGGTGATGTTAATGGAAATGTTTGAAATAGAAACAAATTGGTCTAAGCTTGATGTTGCTTTTCCCATGAAATGGCCCGGAATGAACAGCAATAAAAATGAAAACGAAAAGGAATCATCCACCTCAACTGAAATCATTGGTGCACATAATTTTATTTCTTACGCCTAACTTAGATTAACTTACTAAAATTACCCCTGTCCAATAGCACATTTTAAATTGTTAATCAGTTAGTACCATTTCATTTCTGTCATCTCATACATTTAAAACATTTTGAGATAAGACTTGAGATTAGATAAGACCATCACAGTGCACCCGCCCAAGATGCCTGCTATAAACTCAATGACCTTACGCACGTAAGGTATGCTGCTTGGCTAAATTTAAACCAACATGTAAGCCAGTATATGTTGACAACTGATAAATTGTCTGTGTTTTCCCATACTTTAAGTAGGTAAGCAATTCTTTCAAGTTGGGATGCACTTACATGTCTGTCCTTTGTGTGAACCTTCGAACACAAAGCAGATTGCGTGTGTTAGCAGAATAACGAGGACTCACCATGGCCCTGGAAGAGCTGTGTATGTATCCTTTCATTTAAGCGTTCCAGTGTAAGTTGAAAAGAGCATTGCAGGCAGTGAATTGAAAACACATACATCATCCAAGCAACTTCAATTGTGCATTAAATGTAGAGGCAAAATGTTATTAAACACATTGGTAGAAATAATGAGTTTTAATACAGTGTTATTGTGCTGATTCATAATTTAAAGGACTCAGATACAGTAGTCGATCATCTCAGCAACGGCTACTTGGGTTTTATTCAAATAGTTGTTTTATGCACAAATTCAATGCACTCTTGACTACAACAACTGCTTTTGTTAACTTCAAACTGAATCTTTTGTTCACTTTTTGAAAAGTCACTAATGAGTAAAATTAACCAAAATAAGGCAGACAAAACATTTTCTAAATAAACATACCTGTAAGTGAATGGCAGGAGCGTGGGTCTAAAAGTGAATCTTTCGAGAGCCTTACCATTTTCACATTGCATTTCAGGCACTTTGATATCTAGTTCAGACAGAGATTAAAGTTAAGTGGGCTTTAAATGGGGTTGTCTCTGGTCTAGAAAGACAGTGTCATGGCTGACATTAATCCTCATTAGGCAGGAACATGACAGGACCATATGTGCGTCCCCAAACCAGAGAACAGCCTTCCTCCAAGACATCCAGTCCAGCCGGCCTCTCGGTCACTTGCCTCATGTCATTATTAATTGAGATGCCAGGGTACAGAAAGAGAAGACTTACATAATATTTCCAACGTTTGTTTTCCCATGAAGGACAGATGTGGTATGATCAGAGTATACACAGTATAGGATTGTTGCTGTAGATTTAAGGAGAGTGAGGGTTAAAATGGTATAGTAACTAAAAAGCTAGTATACATTATGTGCACAATTTGTTTCAATGTGATCTATAATGTGACCTAAAACAACTCAGCGTAAACATCCCACAAAAATTCACATCTCTTTGTATGACATAACTTGGCTGTAATTTATTTAGACGTATCAGCAACACAAAAGTGACTCACAAGTAAATAGTGAATATCATTGCACTGTATCAATGAGAATTTCCATTTCTAGGAGTGAAAACATCTGAGTAAACTGTTTGTTAAGATTTCATATCCACTACCTGAAGTCTGTACAATAATGTCTTAAAGGTCTCCTCTACTTTTTCTGTCGCTAAGAATACTTCAGTCTTTCAATCCTTATCAGGATGTTATGTGTACCAAAAGTCACTGTAGAATCTGAAAATCTTTCGGCTGGAAATATTGATGAAGATGTGTAGTGACAGTTTAATGTGGTCTTTGCCTGGGTGCACATGAAGAGAAGAAGACAGGTTTAGTTAGTCTCGGTATAATGTTTTTGTCCCCGGTGTGAAGCTTCTGAGGAGCTCAAGCTCAATTTTTTTCACAGATCTTCTAGAAAAATATCAAGAACAACTTAAAAGGAGGAATACGTGTCCTAAGCTAGTGGTGATGAATGGGTACTACATATAATAAGGTTGCCACAATAGCAAAATACTAGCTTAGCCAAAATGAAAGTCTCTCATGCACTTGGATATAAAGCTCATCAGTCATGGAACAATATGGCACCTAGCTTTTGAGGTCCATACCAGCCTGTTTGTTCCTCCATTTCTAAAATGCAATGTCTAGGTTTTATCAGAGATACATTCCAATTTATTTGGGCTGGTAATTATACAACAACTGCCATCAATAAACAAGACAAAATCATAGGAATGATGGGGAATCTACTGATAGTGAATAAGAAAGGAAAAAAAGATTTTCACAATATAATTAACAGTTTTCTGCTTTGCCTAGTGTAAATCTTACAAATGTTTACCTAAAGCAGAGATGAAAGTACTTCCCCCCTAGTACACAAGGTAAAACACAAACACCAACATCTGTTATGGATACTAACGACGCCCAGAAGCCACTCCTGGCTGAATATTGCCAAAATCTAAATAAATGCTGGAGTGAAACTATTTTACATTTTCTGATCTCCTGAAGCAGAATATTGTCTCAGAAAAACGTTGTTTTAAAGTTGGAGGATAAGGATAAACATCAGGTAGTGTGTCTCTGAAGGCCTACCTGATATCCTCACAGCGTAATCTCAGACTCTAGCACTTACTTCAAAAGCCTGTCAGGCTGAGAACATGAAAGCATTTCTGCTGAGAACCCTTGCTGCTGGACTGGAACATAGAGAGCTTTCATTTTTATCCTGGAAAATTAGAAGGAAGAGAGGACAGCGCCCATCGGAATGTCCTTGGGTCAGTGCATAAACACTTAGAATGTTTTAATCTTACGGAAATGCATTCAAATGTATTCCCTGTACATTCAGTTTGCACTGTAAGCGGCACCCACTCCACTGTAAAAAGAAAAAGCTGATGTGGCAACAACAATATATCATCAATAAACAATGCTTCATCAATCAGATGAGAATTCAGATGAAAAGACTTAGGCAATAAAACTTTGATGGTACGTCCCCTAAAGCGGTAGCTAATGTTCAAAGGGTGTTGTGGAAGTTGTTTCCATTGCATGCGGTACAGTTCCAAGTCCAAACATACATAATGGAAAATGTTTCCTTACCGTACATAAGTAGCTAGCAACTGGAACCACAAACATTAACGTTGCCAAAGGAAGATAGTCTACTTCACATTCATGTCTCTCAGAATCATTAAACCATTTATGTACACTGTACAGTGCACTATACATAAAACAACAACAGAATAAAATAGACATTCCCTTAGTAATCTTAATGAAAGATTTGTTTTTGTTTGTTTGTTAGCATGGATTGCAGCACCGATAAGTTTTGAGGGTGACTGTATAAGTAGTGTAGTATTGCATAACTTAGAAAATATTTCAACATGAAGCAATGGATGAAGTAGGGTTTTGAAAACAAGTCCCTTTTTAAAAGTGTTATGCTTTTGTACTAAATTCTCCACTTGTTTCTTCCCTTGAGATTATGTTTGTTTGTGTTCTAAGACTATGGTTTGTCATAGTCAGTGTTGACATGACTCTGACGCAACTGTAATTTGCATGATTATTAACAAATTAAAGGAAAGTACTTGATTACAGAGACAATAGTGCTAGAACTGATCATTAGTGCAGTACAGTATTATGACGATGATATAACCACACCATCAAATGACTTGTACTGAATATGGATATTTAAGAAATATCACCCCCGCCCTCACAAGTACATATATATATTTTGGTCAAACTTTAATTTTAGAGTCATTTAAGGAGCGTTTAAATATACCATTGTAAAAATGATTAAGCCAGAGATTAAGTGAATGTTATTTATACTTGGTCTATTGGGTGATTACAATGCAGTTTACCATCTGTCTCTACACACTTTACCTTGATAACGGCTGCTAACCCTGAGGGCTGATGATCTCTTTCAACTATACAATTGTGTTCAGTGGATTTACATATTGACTTTTTATCGTTGAACACAGGAAAATATTGTTTCCGTACTAAAAGCTTGGGGAATCAACCATTGAAATGCACACAGAGAAGGGGAACAAATGTATTGGTACATCTGTTTAGGACGCAAACAAATGCCAAGCCCATCTGCCAAGTCCTAGACGAATGATGCATGTGTTGGGAGATAATATATTAAGCATAGGGAGCATTTAGCAGCGAAATGACAGCAAACCCATCATAGATGATTCAGAAGATCCGGTGTTATTATAAATCCAGCCCATTGTCTTAAAGAACTTAATGAAAAAGATAATTCTGCTGGCACCTTATTACAAAACGGGCAAATATATTGGCGTTTGCATTGACAGGAAGGGCAACAGAGAGGCTTTTACCTTTTTGTACAGGGTGTGTCAAACAAATGTTTGGAATCATAATGATGCCAACATTATCACACATATCACATGCGGGCAGTATTCTTGCACAGGCAAGATTATACATCTCAGGAAGAACATAATATGATGTGTGAGCAGAGATGTGGCTAGCGAGACAGATCTAAACAAGAAATATCAAGTTGTCCTCAGAATCAGTCAATAGATGTTTACAGTTACAGTCAATGACAAAAGTCAATTACTGTTTACAGTAATGGTAAATAGTCAGTTTCAGTGTAAAAAGGCAGCTGGTTATAATGTCATTGATTTCCCTGAGTCATATTGTACTTCTCTTTTAGGTAAAGCTATTGGAAACATGTTATTTTTTACATTAGTGAAAAAGTAAAGAGAAGTATGTTGACAACAAACACAAATGGGGTGTACACCCTCTCTTTTGAGAGAGGACAACTGTTTGTTGTCATCACTCACCCAGAGGTGTAAAAGGTACAGGGTAAAAGTGCTCGGATATGTTCCCCAATTTTAGGAAGTTCCTAAGGAACAAAGGACCTTTATTGATGAATTACAAATCCTTTTTATTTAATTGAGCACTTGTTCATTTTGAACTCCCAGGTTGCTTGGATTAAAAGTTTCTTTAAAGTGATGAAGACAGCCGACATAGAACTTGCATGTGTTCTTTTTTCATGTGTGTCCAATTTCGGTCCCTCTTCTCCTAAATTATCTTGTTGTCATTGGAGTTGTTTGAGTCATTGTTCAGTTTGTGTTTTTTGGTTACGTCTTATTTCTTTTAATTTATAGTCCACCGTTCTTCCTGGGTTTGTGTTCTGCCTTTATGTACAGTATATGTGTGGCTCGTAGGAGAGAGGCAGGACCGAATCGTAGGTGCGTTGTGGAGTCTTTGATAAACTAGTGATCACTCCTGAAGGAGAACAAAACAGAAGGGTGCTCAGTAGCACACAGGCACAGAGAAACAGCTGAAATATGAATGCTGCGCCAGTGCTCTCCACTCACATGTAACAATAACGGACACAAGGACAAGACACAGGAGGGATTATATGTCTGCTCAACAGGTTGCACCTGTAGGGAATTAGGGAAGGGCACGTTCACAGGACATGGAAAACAGGACAACACGAACGGTGAGGACCAGAACTCCGGCCACGTTGCACGCAGACACACCACACGCAGAGGTGGGGGCGAGTCCCTAGACGGGGACGTGACAGTGACATGACAGAGGTGGGGGTGCGTCCCTAGACGGGGACGTGACAGTGACATGACAGAGGTGGGGGTGCGTCCCTAGATAGGGACGTGACATCACAGAGGTGAGGGTGCGTCCTTAGACGGGGACATGACAGTGACATGAACGAGGTGGGGGCACATCCCTTGACGGGGACGTGACAGTGACATGAACAAGGTGGGGGCACGTCCCTAGATTGGGACGAGACAGTGACATGAACGAGGTGGAAGTGCGTCCCTAGACGGGGACGTGACATGACAGAGGTGGGGGCGCATCCCTAGATGGGGACGTGACAGTGACATGACTGAGGTGGGGGCACGTCCATAGATGGGGAAGTGACAGTGACATGACAGAGGTGTGGGCGCGTCCCTAGAATATAAAACAGATCCACTCACATAAACTTAACATGGTCCTGACAATGATATATTGAATATATTCCATAGTCCAGTTTTGTTACGTACGCCTTTTGGAAAGGGAGCTTAACACCCCGCTGTACATGAAAACCGAGACCGACAAACAGAGACCAAAGATGAACAGAGACGAACAGCGATGAAATGGGGTGGTAAATGGAGGGTTCTTATGCGGCGGATGGAAGGAAGTGATTGGATGATGGGAACGGGAACCAGCTGAACACAATAACATGAGGGAGATGAACTTGATTGTTGGCACCTGTGCAGACAGAAAGAACAAACAGAACACACACACAGCAACACAGACACTGGGAAACGTAACACTTACAAACTAGGGAATGTAACAAGTAGCTTATCGGTTGGATCGGACTACATGGAACAGCCTTTGCTCCCCATGTGGATCAATAAGCTGCCTAACCCTAACCCCCGCTTTTCTTTCCGTGGACCACTTTTAATAGTTACTGACCACTGCAGACCTGGAACACCCAACAAGAGCTGCAGTTTTGGAGTTGCTCTGACCCAGTCGACTAGCCATCACAATATGTCCCTTGTCAAAGTCACTCAGATCCTTACGCTTGCCCAATTGTCCCTGCTTCTAACACATCAACTTTGAGGACAAAATGGTCTCTTGTTGCCTAATATGTCCCACCCACTGACAGGTGCCAGGATGACGAGATTATCAGTGTTATTCACTTCACCTGTCAGTGGTCGTAATGTCATGGCTGATTGGTGTATACTGAGATTTATACCTCTATTTTTAACAGGTTAGTTCTCTAACTAGCTAACTATCGGTGTCCCAGATAGCACCAGGAGTAGGGCTGAGGTCAGTTTAGTGTAGCATCAGGTTGATTCATCTTCTGTCATTAACTGAGAGAAGTCCCATACTTAGGATTCCTGGGGAATCCAATGGATGCTTTAAAAAACCTTTGTTTTATAAAAAAAAAACATGCTAAAAGTTTTTGTAATTTCCTTTAGTCAGCAGCAAGGTACTAAAAGCTTTTTAACTAGCTAATTATGCAAATTACGATTACATTCTAAATTTTGCATTATGTTTTTATAAATTAAAGCCATGCTAATGTTAACTACCTAGTTTACAGTTTGTTTTTTGATGTAGTGTAAGAAAGGACATTTCATTAGGTCACTTCGAGTGAGGGCTGGCTTGATTTTGTCAGTGTTGGCTTAGTTATGGCAATCAGCATTGTCACTGTCATTCATTTTGACATTGGACTGAGCCCAGCACCCAGGGTAAGGCTGAGCCCAGCACAAGGCTGAGCCCAGCACCCAGGATAGGGCTATGCCCAGCACCCAGGATAGGGCTATGCCCAGCACCCAGGATAGGGCTATGCCCAGCACCCAGGATAAGGCTGAGCCCAGCACCCAGGATAAGGCCAATTAAATCCTTTCGGGTATAGCCAGAATAGGGCCAATGTTGGACCGAGGACTTGTTGCTAGCTGGGGCAGCTAACACATTCACAGTTTTTTGCTAAGAAAACTGATATTTTTACAGAATATTTCTTAACTTTGCTAATAGCAGAAGCATTTATTTTTTAAATGTCTCAACCCAATTAGTTTACACTTTTGCAGAGATAATTGACAGCCAAGAAATATCACTGATTTATGTAATTAAAACATCAACCCATCGCAAAGTGACCTACTGATCTATTATCTGGCTTGATTATATGGCAAACCAAACTGGTATCTTGTTGCTGTTGCTGTATTATTTGGACTTTAGTATCATAAATAAACTAAGATATTTCAAAGTCTGTGAATGGACTCTAGTCTTCTAGATTATTTTATGTATTGACATTTTTTTGGGGGGGATTTTCATATTTCTGGATTTCTCATTATCCCTTTCTCTAGAGACAATGTGTTTTGGAAGACCTCAAACCTATCCTCCACATCATTATCTCAGTAGGTGCATCAGTTCTGGCACCAGAGTCTGACTTTCTGGATTTAGCCAGAGGGTTTTTGAAAAGGCAGAGGCTGCTCTACCCTTCACATATGGTAAAGAAAAGTTTGAAACATTAAATAAACATTTACTCTTTATAGCCATGACATTTTTTTAACATAATTTGCATGTTGAACAGTCAACATTAACTAAAACCTTTGGAGTTCAACCAATCCTTTTTGTATCTACTTCTCTTCATATCACTGAGAATCATATAAGTTTAATCATAAAAAACTTGACATTTCTTTTAGTTCTTTTGTTGTTGAAGAATATTAGATATGACTCATACATCTTTCTGATGGCAGATATTTCTTTCAACTCTGTCATAAAATAAAGGAATCAGCATTAATTGGGTGCAGAGTGAGAAGAATAAATACAATGTACTTCACAGTATTTAAAATATATGCATGAGTTAAAAAGCATTATTAAACTAGCCTGTTTGAGCTGCTCTAAATCAATAACAAAATAGCATATTTTGTGGTGAATGGATAGCATGGTGATTAAGAGTGTTGTAAATGAAAGGTCTTATTATAGCCAACTCGACAAAAGGACAAATCTTTTGTTAAATACAAATAAACTGAATAAACAATTACATGTATTCAAAAAGTAAATTATACCTTGTTAGATTACTTAAAGGCATGTAATAAAGAAAATGTAAAGACATTTAACAGAAAATGCCGTGGATTAACCAAAAAGCTGTACGCATTTTCTTGATGGATAGAAGTGCCTGCTCAGCATCTGGCAGTGTCATCTGGCATCACACTTTGACTGACACTAAATTCTTTGTAAGAAACATATTCAAACTGTAACTTGGTCCCAGACAACTTCAGAGTAACTTTTCCATTGTGGTTTTAAAAGAAAATCTACATTGCTAAATAAAATGTAAAATTGTCTTGGGTGGCCTAAAGCTTTGTGAGTTGTTACATAGTTGTGTTAAAAACACAGATCTCTATTAAAAACATTACACTACAAAAATACACACTTTTTACACACTTAAAAAGCACTAGAGTTTCAGCATAAAACACAGAAACGCTTTTGCCAATCCTTGACATACATACTATACAATATACAGCAATCAGCCATAACATTCTGACTACTGAGAGGTGAAGTGAATAACACTGATAATCTTGTCATCAAGGCCCCTGTCAGTGGGTGGGATATATTAGGCAGTAAGTGAACCTTTTGGCCTCAAAGTTGATGTGTTAGAATTCGGAACAATGGGATCCAATTTAAGGATCTGAGCCACTTTGACAAAGGCCATATTGTAATGGCTAGACGACTGGGTCATAGCATCTCCAGAACTGCAGTTCTTATGGGGACGACACATGGGAAGCGAAGTCTGACTGATACCTGGAGGCACTATGGGAAGAAGGCAAGCCGGCAGATGCCGTGTGATGCTTTGGGCAATGTTCTGCTGGGAAAACCTGGGTCCTGCCTTTCATGTGGATGCTACTTTGACATGTACCACCAACTTAAGTATTTGTCCAGACCATGTACACCCTTTCATGGAAACGTTACTCCATGATGGCACTGGCCTCCTTCTGCAGGACAATGCGCCTGCAACATAGCAAAAATGGTTCAGGAATAATTTGGGGAACACAACAACAAGTTCAAGGTGTTGACCAAAATCCCCAGATCTCAATCCAATCAAGTATCTGCAGGATACCTTTCAGCTTACAGGACCTAATAGATCTGCTGCTAATGTCTTGGTTACAGTTACCACAGCACATCTTCAGAGGTCTAGTGGAGTCCATACCTTGATGGATCATGGCGGTTTTGGGGGACCTACACAATATTAGGCAGGTCATAATGTCATGGCTGATCGGTGTACATACAACAGCTTACAGGGTTTTCTTTGATGCCTATTTTATGTACAAATAAATACTTACTACCTAAATTCAAGTATTTTGCCCAGTAAAGTATATAATACCTTTAACAGTCTAAAGAAAATGTATGTAGCATCTGATGCTTTAGGATGAAGAAATAAAATGACTGGATTTAGCATTTACTTGATAGGGCAGTTACAAAATATATTGATATAAAGTCTCAGTAAAAAGTATGTACACGATATTGGATCCTTTTATAGTTCAAAGGGTCATGGTATCAGTAGACTCATCAACTGAACTCTGAATGTCTTTTAATTAATGCCATTTCTGCAAGCTACAATGCTTTGAGTCTTGATGGTCGGCACAGATTGTGAAACACAGCTAATGATTAATTGTATATAGCTATTTGTTTAATAATCTTTAATTACTTGCAAAGCTTATGTTTGGCTATTTTTGGGGTAGGTGCCTTATAACACTTAATTAAAAGCAGCAGCACATGGATAATGTTATTAGCTAGCACAGACTGGGAGAGCTTATTGTTTATGCTAATGCATTTGCTGGCTAGCTGTTATGACCATCATGATACACTTTACTCATGCAGCTAGTTAAAACACACACAATTTGTATATTCGTACAGAATGCCCCATCTCTAGATTGGTTATTCTGTGTCCAATCTACTCCACAAATGCTGTTGACATCCAAAGAAATTGTATTGTTGACTTATATTTTTGTAATCACAATGGAAGATGATGAAACAAGAATGAATCAAGCCTAGTTCAGCTGGCCAGTAGGTATAAGAGACTGGAGAGCCAGGGAAGGGGATTGAAGAATAACTTTATATTGACCAAGTTTGGACACTTGATAGCCAATAGATGTTTGTGGAAAATATTATAACGGTATAACACAAAACAAACGATTGCAATGCCATATTGTCAGTCTCCCACATTTTAGCTGTCATGTTCTGACTATACATCGCATTCCAAATTATTAAGCAAATGATATTATACACTGATTTTCCTAAATAGTCGATGTAAATGACAGTCAGTATAATTTTCAAATCATCAACCGTTAGGGTAAAAGTCAAATTTCATTGAACCAACCTGTGATGTCTGGTATGAACAAATGAACCGGATCAAGGCGCAGGTGAGTACAAGAGGTTGGTAGTTTAATAAGAACCGCCACAAAGCCTTGAACGGCTGGCAAAGGAGCAAACGTGCTCGTAGGCACGGCGACATAACGGCAGAACCGTACGTACGGCGACACTGAACAGTGACAATAACACACACGGAGACAAGACACACAGGGGTTTAAATAGCCAACTAATGAGGCACAGCTGACGGGAATCAGGGAAGGGTGCCTTCACAGGACATGGGAAACAGGACAAACATACACGATGGTGCTAGAAGGCCGGCGACGTCGAACGCCGGGGAGGTATGCGCCCGGAGGTAGGACCACCACCAGGAGGCGACGTGACAAAACCACCCAATGAAAACAGTATTTCGTTTTTTTTATAAAAAACTAAAAATGCACTGTTCCAAATGATTATTCACAACAGAGTTTCAAAACATTTTATAGGTTGTAAAGAACTGAAAATGGTCATTCGTTGAATTTGCTGCATTAGGAGGTCATATTTACTAAAATCAAAAGCCATTTTAATCATACACATCTTAACAGGGCAAGTTACATGTTAACTTAGGACCCCTTCTTTGATATCACCTTCACAATTCTTGCATCCATTGAACTTGTGAGTTTATGGAGAGTTTCTGCTTGATTTTCTTTGTGGGATGTAAGAATAGCCTCCCAGAGCTGCTGTTTTAATGCAAACTGCCTCCCACCCTCATAGATCTTTTTCTTGAGGATGGTTGAGGTCAGGGGAGGATGGGGACCACACCATGAGTATATCTCCCTTTATGCCCATAGCAGCCACAGAGACACGACACAGAGGTATTCTTTGCAGCATGAGATTGTGCATTGTCATGCATGAAGATGATTTTGCTGCGGAAGGCACGGTTCTCCTTTAAGTGCCATGGAAGAAAGTGGTCGTCAGAAAGTCTATATACTTTGCCAAGGTCATTTTCACACTGCTCAAAATAAATAAAGGGACCGCTTAAATCAAACATCTGGTCTAAAAAAATATATATTAAAGATCAAAATCTTTACTGTACTTTGGGACATTTGTTGACAAGAAAATTACATGAATGTCATGAATGCCTTCACCCAGGAACTGCTTGCACCAGGGTGAGGTCTGACGATGGGATTTCATTCTGCTCCATAACAGCAGTCAGGGTGCCGTTAGCTAGCACGTGGATATGCTAGCCAAAAGATATCCAGGGACACGCCTCCCCAGACCAGCACAATCCCACCGACAAACGGATCATGCTGGATAATGTTGCATGCAGCACAACGTTTACCACAGCTTCTCCAGACCTTTTCACCCATGTAGTGGCAAAATTCAAAACTAGAGTAGAATCAGTCAGAAATGAAAAGGCCACCACCTGCAAAACCATTACCATTTTTGGGGGTTGCCCAGTGCACCTGTGGTCATTTTCATTTGCACCAAAACAGGTGACCTTGATTCAAATTCTAGAACAGTATTTTGTTTAATAGCTAGAATGAGATGTTCAGGACGGTATGCCAATGTAATTTAAATGGTTGACTGGGTGTTATAAAGACAACAATATTTTTCAAGCCAGGAGTGACGAGTAACCTTGCATGTTAGTGCCAAAAAAGTTGGAGGTCGAGGATTCCAGTCTAAGAATGCACAGATGTTTATGTCTCTGACCATTAATATAGTAAAACGTACATTTTAGAATTACAACTAGACAAAATATTAAATGTATTAAGGACATGCATGCAGAGTACTGTGTAAAGCAGGAGACTTTAATTAATTTCAACTAGCTAACCTGTGTATCCACCATTGTCTGTCTGGAACTAAAAACTTTAAGCCATGCCTTTCCATTCCAAAATGTAGCAGTTAGTCTGAGTTCACTAGAACAAATCTATTTCATCAGTGATGGTATGTGATTTTGAAATACATTTGCTCTGAACTGCTTTTTTTGCAGCTGGTGGTTCCAACTGCAAGCAGTAGACAGGGCGACTCATTAACGTATTCATTAATGTATTAATTAACTCATTGGCCTTGACAATGAGAGTAATTCTACGTAGGCATATACGTCGGCAGTGAATCTCGCTCTTCATGGTCAGGAAGCAAATCCCTGCTGGTCAGGTTTTGTCAGGGGGGGAAACATGGATTATACAGTCAACATGGGAATGCACTTCATCCTATAACATCTTGATAACACAGAAATGTAATAGTTTAACAGTGTCTGGGACCAACAACGGAAACAGTATTACAAAATATAGGTATTCATGACACCTTTCTACTATTATGTTGTTCGGACATGTTCTTCCTGTTGTTGTTGGGGGGCGACATTGTTTCCATAATTTATTTTCTGGCTTTAGTGACTAACTCAGTAAACTTGAGCATTGTTTAGGCAATGTATGAATAAAAGTAGGTTAGAAAAAGTGTAAAAAAATTACTTGGAGATAGCACTTTAAGAGCGTTGGCCATCCGTAATGTGTGTATGTTTTCCATATATGGATGGTATGATTACGTTCATGAGACATTTGAAATAAAGATTCCCACATTCTTCAAAATTAAAATACATTTTAATATGCAGGTGGTTGATGCAGATTTGAATTACCTTGCCATAATTTACACATTCATGTTTACCGTTTCTGCCCATATGTTTGTGCTCAATACTGAAATAAAAAATAAACTGGAGGCAGGGGAAATTTCAATATATCCAATTCTCCTTACTAGCCTCTGTAATTTGACAGGATAAAAATGTGGAACTGTTTTTGGAATAGTTACTATTTCCTTCTCACAAATGAGTGAGAATTGTTATTAACCATCAGTTGCACATTTCAATAGTTCAAGGTCCATAGAACTGTAGCCAACCTCCCTGGGCGGGGGCCGCAAGAGGAAGATCACCCCCGGATTGAACAGAAGGATATTGCGAATGAAAGAAGGATTACTGCCATGGAGATACAAGGTGAAAGTATGTCAGTTTCAGCACCATTCATCACTTTTTGAGTGAAAGAGGGCTCCATGGAAGAAGACAAAGATAAGAAAAACTGAAAATTCAGACTGAAGTTTTCTAAAATGACAATTCACAATCCTTCTGAGAGAATGTCATTTAGAAAGATCAGTCAAATCTAAAGCGTTTTAACAAGTCAGACCAACTCTATGTTCACAGACAACAACATTTATATTTTCAAGAAAATAACCCTATAACAGTTGAAACACGGAGGAGGCTCAGTCCTGTTTTGGGGCTGCTTAACTGTGTCTGACAGTGCAGGGCAGCCCAGTGTCAGAAAGCTCTATCTCAGTCACAGGTCATGAGTCTCCAACAGGAACTAAAACACACAGTTAAACGCACCCAAGCATGGATGAGAACAGAACATTGGGCTATTCTAAAGTGAACCTTCTATGAGTCTTAAACTAAATCAATCAAACATCTATGGAAAGAACTGAAACTTGCAGTCTGGAGAAAGCACCCATCAAACTTAAAACATCTGAAGCAGTTTTCTCAGGAAGAGTGTGCCAAACTTCCTGTTAACAGGTGCTAGCATTTCATTGAGAGCTACAGCTGCAGTGATTGCCTCCAAAGGTTGTGCAGCAAAATATTAAGTTAAGGGTCCCATCATATTTGTCCATTACAATTTACAATATTATGTTGAATAGAAAATCGAAAGCAAAGTCTGATTTTTATTAAATATAGAATAAACCATGGTGGATGCCAATTACTTTTGTCAGTTTGAAGTCATTACAGAAAAAATCTTAGTTTTTTTTGTGGCAGGATACCAACAAATTGGGCAATGTCTGTTTGTGAATATTTGTTGTATAAGTTAAAATGCGGCATGATGTAAAATAAATGTTTAACAATTCCTGTCATCGAGGTAACAATAGTTACCGGCTACTGATTCTCCAAAAAGGAACAAATAGATGTTGTATCAATGGTATATCACTTTTCCTATTGCTCTGAGGTGTGACCAAAGAAAAATCAGGTGGTTATTGTCGTTCTTCAATATTCACTGATTCGAGTTTGAAACATTGTAATCAAGTTTGATCAAATATCTATTTAATAGAGCCATAGTAAACATGTTCACAGGAATAAGAAGGGTCTAATAGCCAATTAAAAGCCCTAGTTAATCACTTTTAATTTAAGCTGTGATCTCTATTGATTCACCTTTCAAGTCTCATCCATCTGTCAATTAGACTACCTTGAAGGGTCCAGTGATACAGCGAATTAAAACACTTGGGTGATGGGAACAGTGGATTGAGTACAGACATTTATCTTGCTGAGGCCATCCAGTAGCCTCTGAGATGTTTAATGTGTGTTTTACACAGTGAGGGGAACATTTGTGCATGTAAATCACTGACCTTCAAGATCATTTACTATCTAATACTCTGACTCTATATTGTTTATAAACATATGCAATCATGATTTACAATAATATGACGGAAGTTCTTAGAAAAGTTAGCTACTCTAATGCCAAACATTTTAAAGGTTTTGTGTTTCACAGGCTTACGGGAACCTACAATGCTCCCAATCACTCAAGTACAGAAGACAATGGATCGTGTAGCAACCCAGAACTCAGGGATAAGCAGTTTGGTCATTATGTTTTATGTATGTGTGTGTACTTATATCAGTTATCATAAGCACCCATAATGTGTAGGTTGTTTAACACGAACCATACAGTAAAATGGCATGGGTTCCTGGGTCTAAACAGAATGTAACAAAACCCAAGACTCTGGGATGACAAGTTAGTGGCATGGGCTTAGCAAGATTGCTTCGAAATCTAGGACTCAAGGATGCCACATTTTCCTACCAGTCTCCTTAGTAACATTCTAGGGGGTAACCTGAAAAATGGTTGCCACTAGTCAAACATCTCTGGAAAGAGCTGAAACTTGCAGTCTGAAGAAGACATCCGCCAAACTTGAAACCGCTGGAGTAGTTTGCTTATGAAGATATTTTCTGTCCATCTATCTGTTTTAATATTTAAAATATGATGTTGAATATACACCTTTGAAAGCAAATTCTTAAATATAGAATAATCAATGGTGGATGTCAATTACTTTTGTCAGTTTGTGTCATGTCCTGGATGCGGGCCCCTAGCCATCTCTGTGCTTTGGGGCTCCCATTCAGGGCATGGCACATGGAGAGGCCTCTAGCCATCTCATGCTATTGTGGGCTCCCCAGTCAGAGCAGCTGCATTCAGTTGACTCTGATTGGGGAGCCTACTTAGGTTAGTTTTGCAGCCACACACGGTGTGGTTTATTGTTTGTGCTTGTCTCAACAGCTCACGGTTTGTCTCTGTTTAACTCCAATTTCATGTGAATACGCTACACGTTATTTGTACTTTGTTTTATGTTAGTTTCAAACCTTTCATTTTACGTTGACAGTTTCGTGTAGTTTGTACTTGTTTGTTTTGTGGATTAAATACACCTTTTATTTATAAAATGTCTGCATATGGTTCCGCCGCACAACACAGCCGTGACAGTTTGAAATTATTTTTGTGAAAATTATGAGAGAGAGAGAGAGAGAGAGAGAGAGAGAGAGAGAGAGAGAGAGAGAGAGAGAGAGA
>JACXGK010002016.1:0-51807 GCA_016801125.1 Novumbra hubbsi | reverse complement strand
GGAGGAGGTGGAGATGAACCCTGGATCGTTCTTCCACCAGTTGAACGGTATGCAGCGATTCGATGGGGGTTAGTTTACACATCTACCTGGTTCTGTCTTGGGGAATGGCCTCCGGTGGTCCAATAGTCCAGTTCAGAAAATGAATGGAAAAATAACTTAGAGGCCCGTTTGCCACATCCACAGTGGTGTGGTGTATGACCGATATACCACGTCTAGGAGCCAGTCAGAAAAAACATACTTGTTTCTGTTTAGCCAAGGCCATGAAAAACAGTCTAATACAACCGCTCAGCATTTTGGGGGACTTGAACCATCGGGTCAAAAATGTAAGGAAATCATCACCATTTGACTAAATCATCCATCACATTCGTTTTTGTATTTCGTATAGGCAACTTGGAATAATCAGAACCAGTGTGTACTATGCTTAGTGCTGGATAACCATGACCCTGGCCCTAACCTTAACCATGACCCTAACCTTAACCATGACCCTGACCCTAACCTTAACCATGACCCTGGCCCTAACCTTAACCATGACCCTGGCCCAGCCCTATTGGGCAGCAGGCCCATTGTCTTGGACCTCCACGTGATCAACAAGGGTTAACACCGTGCTTTCCAAGCATCACTCTTTCCTTCGGGGTTGGGGTTCAGGGGTTAAGGAAGGAATAGTTTACTGGAAGGCCGAATAAAGGCTGAGTATATCAGAAGTGTACTCTCCTGACTTCTCTCTCGCTGTAGGTTGATTGCAGGAGGGCTACTCTACAAGAGTAAGCTAGGACAAACACTCATGTGTCAGACATTTTGCCAACAAAATGTATGTTGGCTACCACCTCAAGAGGTTATTAGAGGGTATTATTGTTGGTGAGAGTTCCCGTAACACTTCCAGTATTAATTATTCATTCACAGCTCCTAGTTATTCTAAAGTTCAAGAGGTCATGAACAGAGGCCCCAGGTGAATACTAACTGCCGCTCGAAAGTGCTTCAGTAAAAATAATAGAAGAGGTTCTGCTTGTGTATATTATATATAAGCTTAACCTTAACGAGACTAAATGATTGAGAGGAGGAGAAATACAACACAAGAGGAGGAGAAATACAACACAAGAGGAGGAGAAATACAACACGAGAAGAGGAGAAATACACCACGAGAGGAGGAGAAAGGCACCTTGTCCTATGAACTTCTGTTTACTCTCCACCTCCAACTTCAATATCAAACCCAAATGGTTCCCTGCCACCCTCAGGGTGCACTTTGTTTGACTGGGGCTCTGGTAAAACGCAGTGCACTGCGTAGGGGATAGGGTGTACTTTGTGACACACACCAGTGCTGTAACATGTGCCTGCCAGTCACAGATGTATCGGCTGTTCTCAGCCGCTTAAGCATTTCAGGGCCTGGCCACGTTACCGCGGCGACAGATGGATGCGAGGCGGACCGTTGGACTTGGGTTTTCAGAAACGGTCTTTCCTGTATGTTTACAGTTACATGTTTGTTCTGCCATATGTTGACCTATAGTAGAAGGTGTGGTCAGATTTTATTTAATATGCTTGATGGTCAGAAGAAAGTTTGTAGATGGAGAGTGAGTGAGATCATATTGGCTTGAAACTGAAAGTCTGTGGTTTTGCTCTTCTCAATGTAGCAAGGAAAACTCATGTGCTTCTATAGCAGAAGATGCAATGTAGTGATGACAAACAAACTTCTTAACAATATTATATTTTCTGTTTGCATGTATGAGTCATTGCAACGATGAACTCATGAGAACCTCACATAGCCTGGAAGGATCCCTCCCGCATGGGGCTTGAGTCTGTAACACAGAGCCTCTGAGTGGCCCCTTTAAATGAAGGCTGATTGTAAATAACAGAGTATGAGGTGTTTTATTGACAGAGAGATTCAGAATTAACAGCAGTCAAAAAAGACGGATCCAAGACAAAACTAACGTGGTTCCATCATTTCAAGAAAAAAACCTACTTCCTGGTGATTCACTATGTCTAGTTAAGTGTCATCATGTCCTATCTTGCAACATTTGTTTACCGTAATCAAATTTAACATCTGTAATAAAACAGCTTGAGTTTTGGGGTACCATAATGGTCTGGTGGCCTGGAGCCTTCGGCTATTAAACGGAAGGTCACTAGTTCTTCTCCCTGAGCTGACAAATTGAAAAGCGTGTTGTGTTGTGCAACGATCGTTGTACAGTTAATCAACTTTATGTGGCCTAATTGTATTTCCCTCTTTGACAATTATGTCTGGCTTAAACAGCTCTAGTGTCCTCACTCTATTAAGTCATACAAACTAATGGAAACACAAAACTGGGAGCTTCCACCTCTGCAACAATAAATTACAGAGAGAAAGCAAGCAATATTTTTTTATTTTTTGTCATTTTGTATCCAGTCATAGCGATTATACTGTAAATGTAATAATAGTTTAAAGTGAATATGCTGTGAAGTGCATAAGTCCCCTTTTGTCACCTTTGTAACCTCAACGTAAAAA
Organism: Novumbra hubbsi; assembly: GCA_016801125.1. Classification (NCBI taxonomy): domain Eukaryota; kingdom Metazoa; phylum Chordata; class Actinopteri; order Esociformes; family Umbridae; genus Novumbra; species Novumbra hubbsi. The sequence continues at coordinate 49,334 of JACXGK010002016.1, read as the reverse complement.
TGCTGTTCTGAAAAAGCCTGACTCTTGGGAGTCATTGTTTTCTACGATTCCTCATACCTGCTTTATAAATCCTGTTAAAACGCACCCTTGATCTCAGCGTATTTCCAACTAAACATTTTAAATGCCTCCGACACAAAAGTATAGCTTGTGCAATAGTGGACTCAACATGAAATAAATCCTATTTTCTACACCCCTGCGGCAATGGGCCCAGTTCCAAACAGCCTCTTGATGGGGCAGAGTTCCATTTAGAACACAGTACAGGTTGTATTGGTGGGGACTGAGTCATTAGCATAATCAACATGATGAACATCTGGATGTCTTTGACACCTTCGCACTGACGCACGTTTTGCCTTGCAGCACGGCTGTGTGCCTGCCAGCCATATGATTTACTTTGCCGGGAGGTGTGGGAACTGAGGTACGACAGGGGTGTGATCGTGTTGAAGACGGCTGGTTTATCATTTGGATGCTTACTGCAGGCAAGGACTTGGTTGAGTGTGGTGCCCAGAGAGTTTTTTCCAATGATTACACTGAATGTGATAGACATAATTTACTTTGACAGAAATAGGTGCCGCTAATCATTTTGGATCCCAGTTCTGTTTATGTTACTACCCAGCTTAAGCACTGGATATAGGTCACATCCTGCCAACATCCAGCCCTGGTCATAGGATATGTCTTGCACAAGTCAAGCACTGGATATATGTTGTGTCCTGCCCAAGTCAAGCACTGGATATATGTTGTGTCCTTCCCAAGTCAAGCTCTGGATATGGGATATGTCCTGCCCAAGTCAAGCACTGGCTATGATATATGTCCTGCCCAAGTCAAGCACTGGATATAGGATGTGTCCTGCCCAAGTTAAGCACTGGATATGGGGTATGTCCTGCCCAAGTCAAGCACTGGATATAGAATGTGTCCTGCCCAAGTTAAGCCCTGGATATGTGATATTTCCTGCCCAAGTCAAGTACTAGATATATGTTGTGTCCTGCCAGCGTACAGTCTTGGATAAAGGATTTGTCCTGCCCAAGTCAAGCACTGGATATAGAATATGTTCTGCCAACGTCCAGCCCTGGATATAGGATATGTCCCGCCCATGTCAAGCACTGAATCTAGGTCATTTTTAAAATATAATACCATCTTATTGGTACTTCTAAACATCTCTTTCTTCCTCTTTTGTTAATTATGTATCTTTTTTCTCTTCATTCTAATCTCTGTCCTTCTCTGTTATAACTAACACCCTTGGTTGTGTTATTGGGTGTTGGTGAAGCTATTTTCTGGTGAAGAGGGGGCGGCTGGATGCTAGTGTGCCAACAGGAAGGACTAGCCTGTCCACTCTCATCAGCACCAATGTGTGTTTCTGTGTCCAGGGGACACAAGGGAGGCCTGATGCCCTTCAGATGTGCCCCTCACCATGGGCACCATGTGGGCAAAACCCCTATGACACCGATGACCTCATTCTAGTCTGACACATGCACACAGCCTTGTTGGGACACATGAACACACAGCCTTGTTGGGACACATGAAGACACACAGCCTTGTAGGGACACATGAAGACACACAGCCTTGTTGGGACACATGAAGACACACACACACACACACATCAAGGGGTGTGTCTTCATGTGTCCCAACAAGGCTGTGTGTCTTCAGCCTTGTTGGGACACATGAAGACACACAGCCTTGTAGGGACACATGAAGACACACAGCCTTGTTGGGACACATGAAGACACACACACACACATCAAGGGGTGTGAGCACTCAATCACTCAGCTTCGTCTCATGTGCCTCTCATGTACATTGCGTTTTTTAAAATATCTTCAGCACCTTTGGGTTTTATCGTACCAGAATCCGTGAAAATATGGAAGGGAACGTTTCCGCGGAAAGAGCAATGGGCTGGATTCCCGCCAACGCTGCAGCAGTACATGTCCCCCGCCATTTACAGTCTGAGGGAGATATGCTGTCTCGGCAGGTCCACAGCGCTTTGCGGTCTGAGGGAGATATGCTGTCCCGGCAGGTCCACAGCGCTTTGCGGTCTGAGGGAGATATGCTGTCCCGGCAGGTCCACAGCCCTTTACGGTCTGAGGGAGATATGCTGTCCCGGCAGGTCCACAGCCCTTTACGGTCTGAGGGAGATATGCTGTCCCGGCAGGTCCACAGCCCTTTACGGTCTGAGGGAGATATGCTGTCCCGGCAGGTCCACAGCGCTTTGCGGTCTGAGGGAGATATGCTGTCCCGGCAGGTCCACAGCGCTTTGCGGTCTGAGGGAGATATGCTGTCCCGGCAGGTCCACAGCCCTTTACGGTCTGAGGGAGATATGCTGTCCCGGCAGGTCCACAGCCCTTTACGGTCTGAGGGAGATATGCTGTCCCGGCAGGTCTACAGCCCTTTACGGTCTGAGGGAGATATGCTGTCCCTGTTCTTATCGAAGGGCCATTCGGTTGAGCCTTGTGTCAATGTGGACGAGCCATCATCTGAACGGACACAAACTGGCCGCAGCCTTTCACAGGTGGGTTTTTCCATTGGACAAGACTCGGACAACTCAACAATCCCGGGAATTGATTTGGCACGTGGCGGCAGTTATACGGCTGAGCGGTCGGTTAATGTCTTTCAGTCACATTTTCTGGGTAAGCAGAAGTCAAGCCTCCCTGCAATCTTCCCCCTTCTGCTGTGGGTCCATTAAATCTGCCCTTTCTTACCTGTGACAGACTTTTGCACGTTTAAGTGACACCTCTGTATTTGGTGGCATTTTGTACCGAGATACAGGAGAGATACAGGATAACTGCATAATTACTTACATCTAGCTGTGTTTTTTGTATAAGGTATATCTTCAATTACAGACAATGCTTTTTACACTGTGGACCCATCTAGACCCGGGTCAGTACTAAACTACTATGTGGACCCATCTAGACCCGGGTCAGTACTAAACTACTATGTGGACCCATCTAGAACAGATCTAGACTGAATTTCTATGTGGACCACTCTAGACCCGGGTCAATAGTGCTAAAAAATGAAGACGCCTAAATGTACAGTATCCATCACAATATTTATATTCACCCCTCTTTAACTTTCAGAAACCACTGGGCTTTTTTACTCTCTGGTTGTCTGGTACTTCTAGCATCTTTAAGCATCAGCAGTCCCAAAAAGACAGGATGGTACTACTACAGATGTGAGGCAGACGTTCGTTTCTATGTCCGGCTAAAGACACGACACGAGACAGCCAGACTTATGATGATTAGAGTGATGATGTCCAGTACTTCTGAAGTGAGTGATGAAAGGCGGCCGTGGCTAACATTACCCTTTAACATTATCACCCCGTCAACATAGCCTCAGAGTCGTCAGTTATTAGTCATATTAGCATGTGAATATGTCTGATTATGCCATGCTGCGGTAGATATTCTGAGAGGGCCTTACAATCCAATTAAACGCCAGGGCTTTAAAGGCGTCGGCAAACATGACTGAACGCAAAGCTTGGCTGACAAACAAGTCCAATTTCAAGAGGTCGAAAGGGACTTGGCAGGAAGCTAAATGGCAATGTGGGATAATAGATGAAAGACCGCTGCGTTTCTGATGTAGTCTGTCTCTGACAGGCCCACTTCTGGGCACTCATACAGTGTTGAGCTGTGAGCTGGTACACGCGCGCACGTATGTGAACGCTTATAAAGGAGCACGAGGTCATGCGTGAACATGTGCACACACACACACACAAAGATTTGCACACACACCAACAAATAGACACCCCCCCGTCCACACACACACAGACACGTACTTACACAATAACACACACACAGACACATGCAGACAGACACTGGCGATGTATCTGTCTGTCTCTGCCAGGCTGTGTCATTTTGTGTCTGTTGGCTTCCCACTGGCTACTGTGATAAATATGCAGAGTGAAATGAACTGAAACGTGCGCTCTAATTAAAAAGTGACGCGATTAACGGGAGAGAGGCTGTTGGATTATCGTGACCGAAGCGCCTTTGAAGACTCCGGGTTTGGGATCGGAACGCAGGAGGAAGGAAAAAGATAAAGATTTGTGCCATCTTGTGTTTTCTAGAACCTTCCTCTGCTGCCCTTGGCATGTGCTTTATTTGGAGAAGGAGGGCTTTCTACTTTCCTGTCTTCAGCCAGCAGGTTGTTTAGTCAGTCAGTAAATCTGTCAGCCAACCAACCAATCAGGCATTTAGTCAGAATGTCAGTACCTCAGTCAGTCAGTACCTCAGTCCGAATGTCAGAATAACATTTTGTGGAATTTCTGCATGGTAATATCAGAGAATGTCTGTAATAACGAATGCCGTTATAATGTAATGATAGTGTTTCAACCAGAAGATTTACTCACCAGAAATAGTTTTAGGTGCATCCGAAAGCACTTACTAAAATTCTTATTTTCACAGCATCAAAAGGATAAAGCTACACCCGCGTTGACATCTTAACACACCATCATCAGTCCTCAAATTCACAATAACAAACATGCTTATTTGGAATCTTTCGGTCAATTTATTGTTGCTAATTTCTGATCAAGCGAAGAACAAAAATGGAATAGTGGAAGAAATTGTTGTGCCATCGAAATATTTTTTCTATCCTTTTAAACGCTCAGAAAGAATAGTTTTGTTGGTCAACCAGAAGTGAGTACAGGGAGCGTACTATAAGTTTACATTGTGAGTAATTTCTGCGTGTATGCTATTATGACTAATGACACCCATTTTGAAAGAGGTAAACCCAAATCAGTTAAAGCCCAGGACCTCTACGGGAAGCTCAACGGCCCATTTTTCCAGAATTGCTCCCTAATTTGGGAAGTATTGTGCCAAACAGTGTGTTGGAGTGCCATTAGAGAGCACAAACGCCAGTCCATTTAGGGCTCACCGTCATGGAGATATGGAAGCTAATTAACAATGCCCTTCTGACCTTAGCTATTCAACTCTGCCCTGTGACTCTAATGTCCTTTAAGGAAAGGGGCTTAATTGTGGCAATAAGAAGATACAGTCCAATGTTATTAGCCAAACCCTTGTGCTATTGGCTGGACACAGGTTTATTGGTTGACAATGAGGCAAAATTGAAACAGGGGTAATTAGATTCCGCTATGTCCTGCTATAAAGCCTAATGACTTTGGGACGTAAAGGTCTTTCAAGGTGCCTGGCCCCTTAGGAGAGAGCCAGTCTACAAATGATTGTGTCCCGTGAGGTGGAGATTATGGTTTTGATCAGGAGGTTCTGGATTACATTCGTTCGATTAGCGCTGCAGGGTGGGATCGGGGTCAGGGTCGAGGTCAGTGATAGGTCAGCACTTGAACTGTGACGTGATCACAAGACATGGCTATGGTTTATGCTTTGCATAGTTTGAGATTCTTCAATACAGCTTGGTGGGTGGGGCGTGGTGCTTGGGACCCAGCAGAGGTGGGTTGGATGTGGCCAGTGAGGAAGTGTATGCTATCACTACTCTACGTGGCTCTGGATGAGAGCGTCAGCTACTTAGTTACTTGTGGTGGAAATGCATTGTGGGAATTGTGACAATATAGGAAACTCTTTCACTACTTGTATCACATTAGTTAGTATTCAGTATCTGTGTCCCAAATGGCACTCTGTTCCCTACATAATACCTTTAACCTAAACCCAGTAGTCTACAACTACTTCCAGACTGGTCTGGGTACTGTATGTACACGACTACCCCCAGACTGGTCTGGGTACTGTATGTACATGACTACCACAATACTGGTTTGAGTACTGTATGTTCACAACTACCACTAAGGGGATCCTTATCAACAGGTATGCTGTCACATTTCAGTATTAGAATTGTGTGGACACAGTTGTATAAAGACACCGCCTAAACTTGCGTTGACGGGTTAGAACAGATCCCAGCCTTGGTTGCTGACAAATATTAGGGAAGTCATTAAGGCTTGAATAGTACAGCAGGGGGGCGTGTTACATCGAGGGAGAGGCAGTGTCTGTGCAGTGGTCTTGAGACGAAGGATAATGAAGACAGAAATAGATCCATGCTGCTGACAGTGTCGTCCTCACTGACAGGGTACCACAGAAGCAGGTAGTGGAGGTAGGGGGGTGGCGTTCCAAGCTGCTGTCATTATCGATAATGAAGAGTCGGTTGTTGAGCTGAACAACGCTGTAAATGTCATTACAGTTTCGCTTCCTGCGCCTGCTAAGAACGGAGGCTGTGAGTGGCTAAATATACGAGCAGACAGGAAGCTAAGCTAGCAGGGCTTTCTGATCCAGACGGCTGCTGTTTGGCAACCAAGAGTGTAGGCTGCTTGTAAATGTGTGTGTGTGTTTGTGTGTAGATATAGCTACTCCTACGCCCGATGGAAATCAGATGATCTCAGCTGTCTGCATAACGACACCTACCCCATTCCTCAATCACCCTTTATTTTCTTGTTATTTTCTCTCTCTGTAACTCTCTCTCTCTCCCCCCTCTCTCTGTCTCTCCCACCCGTCTGTATTGGCATAAATGCATGGTTGCCTGTGTTGCCATAGCAAACATATTTGGCAGCAATTATGATTCAGTAAACAAAAAGAAAGGAAAGCGTCTAGCAGGAGAACCAGGAATGTTCAGCTGCTGAAGCATGTGCACATTGTCTCCATCACACTGGCTGGCCCGGATGTGTTCCGCTACTAAGGTCTACTGTCTCTGGGTTTTCTCCCGACTAAGGCCACGTTTTCTCCTCAACACTTCTGGAGGACTGAATGCTGATGATAATATTCTGGATGGCGGTGTGTCAGGTGAGTCCGAAACGTAATTGTCCGTTTGGAGGGCGGAGGGGAATCGCCTGGGTGTGAGACTAGAGCACTTTCAGAGGACGCCAAGGGATTCCGTGGGTAATGTTTCAGTAGGGATCTTCTCCCAAGAGGTTTCACCACATGTCAGTGTTGTACAGAAGGACTGGAGAGCCACTCTCATCTTTTCTAGCTCTTTCAGTTTCTCCCCCTTCTCGCTCTCTCTCTCTCTCTCTCTCAATCCCTCGGTCTAAGCTCATTTTCTCTCTCTCTTTCTCAATCGGTCTGTAGAACATTGAGCGTCTTCGTTAAAGACACTCTCTGTGTCTTCGTTAAAGACACTGTTATGAGAAGTATAGGATGCTCTGATCCGTAAGCGTTATTTCTTTTACCGTGGTACATTTCTGTTCATCTGCCTGAAATCAGTTTTAACAAGGAAAATGTTGAATAACTGGGAGATTCCTTTATATTGTCCTCAAGTAACCTTTCTCAAGGTAAATCTCAATGCAGCAGTACGACTACAGTTCTCTTGAGGTCACCTTGACAATAAGAAAGTATCATTTATAACATCTCAGTAATTTGGAATGTTCTATTTGTATTTATAAATCATTGGACATACATGTGATACATCTGTAATAGTGTTACATGACATGATGTATTTTATTCGTGGAGCCATTACACGCACTGAACCCTGAAATAACAGAATTCTGACCCGTTTGGTGAATTTATATTTTGAAAGGACAGGTTAGGCGGTAGTCTGTTCATCCGTGAAAACCCTCCACACTCCACAGAGTTATAAATGGATTTCCTGATTTATTGGTAGACGATTTCATGTCATCGTGTTGGAAACATCTCAAATGATGCCCATATTCCTGCAAAAATAGTGCACTACTTTAGCTTAGACCCAATTCGGAAGCAGTGCACTGTTTAGGGAATAGGGTGTCATTTGGGACTACACAAGAATAATTTTCCCCTCTGGTTCTGTAACAGTGGACATGAGGAAACCTGAGGCATGGAAGGAAAAGAGACTCAGAGATTGTAACCTCACAACTCTCTCTCTATATCCACCTTTCTCTCTCTACCTCTCTCTATATATATATATATCCACCCTTCTCTCTCTCTCTATATATATATATATATATATACATATATATAAATATCAAAAGCGCCAATAATGTTTTAACGTGACTGTGAACTGGTGAAATATCATTGGCCAATGAACTAGAATCAGGTATGTAGTTACTGTCACTGACCCACTGACCAACCAACCAACCGACCCAGTAACATTTAGTGAAAATCTCTCTGTTAATGTTTTGATAACCCTGACCCTTTAGAGCAGCACAACTCAGATCTGGTGGGCGGCCACTTCCTGTGACTTTCGCCTTCTGGCTTAGATGACAGAGAGAGTTATAAACTGTTGTGTAAAAACACCCAACTCAGTTGTTGAAGCGGAAGCACAAGATCCCCACCGACAGTTGGCTGGCTGGCTGCTTTAAACCGAGTCGCTATTCCAACACTCACTTCTCCCCTGTATTTCCACATCTCCTTTAAATTGGCTGTGCAGATATGTCAGTTCTTCAGTATCTCCTGCTCCCAGCCCAAGGGAGAGATTGATTTAATCAGAGAGCTTGCAGGAATCCTACAGTCAGATGTGAGGGCTTATTTTGGGATATTGGTTTGGCTGGGTAAATGACAAGGCTTTGCTGAGATTGTACGGTTGCATAGCAACAGTTGAAGGTAATTTTCAGCAGGCGGTGTTGGATATTAGGGTGGTGCATGGGTTTTAATAGAAGTCGGTCTCAATGGCAGATAGAAGACATATTTTTGGTTTCATGACCCTAAAACATAGTGACACATAGAGTCTGAGGATTAACACAGACAATTACTTTCCTTGGTTACTTGATCCATGATAAGCTATATATTGTTTTCCTGCGAACCTAAAGTAAATATATTTTTACCCGAAAAAATTAAAGGGGCTAATCAATAGTTTGCTATTGAGAAATCAACTTGTCCCTCCCATGTTGGTAATCATTATAATAGGTCATTTACAACCAAAACCGGTCCAGAACACGATGATACACCAAGCCGGAAAAAAGGTATCAATTCTAATAAGCACACAAACACAGTACAGTGTCCACAAACAGGAATCAGTTCGATTTACAGTAGAAGCGGCGTGACAAATGAACAGCACACATTCATGTGGTGGATGATGGACACGTCAACACGGAACCAGAAACCTACTTTAGACTGAATGTGGGCGAATGGGAACTCTTGCTGTGTGATAAGATATTAGTAGGTGTCACGGTCTCACGCCAGACTGATGCGCCAGCCGCATGCTACTGGTTGATGGTTTTCCCGTAGAGTGAATCCTCACATCTGCCGGATATGAAGCATAGGACGGCAGGCTTCTTGGATGGTTTGTCTGTGAGCTTGTGCGATTGAGTGTGAGAGGATGCGTTAGAGGAAAAGTAGCAGAAATGATGCTTATAATGACAATATGTGCCACTGACTTGGTTGACATCAAGGATTGATATATCTATATATTAGAGGTTTTCTTGTTCTGCTCTTTTATACCAACAAAAAGTAAATGTATATTGTTCAAGTCGTATTCATTCACGCTAAGAATGTTTGGGAGGCGGTCCGGTTGAGAAAGTCTCCGATTGAAAAATATATTTTTTTCTTTTTTCTTTCTTTTCATTTTCCTTTTGTTGGTATTAAAAAGCAGGCTGTCACGTTGGCGTCAGAGGTAGCAGATGGACACGGGCGCGGAGGTGCGAAAATAAAAGGTTGTCCCATTCAAGTAGCTTGAGGAACATCCAGGAACATCGAACACAACTTCAAGCCGCAGCAACAGGACACACCAGGGCAGAAGGAATGTAAGTGAGGACATAACAAGGGACCCTATGTGAACAAAGAAACAGAAAAACTAGAACAGGACATAGAAACGTAACGATTGGCATGACGGCGGCAACGGTTCTATGAGGCTGGATGTTAATAACTATTGTGAACATTGTAATGCCATTGGTGTACAGAATACACATTAATATGCATTAAAGTATAAGGACTCCCCTACTAATCATTGACTGGAGTTACAGCCACCCCCATTGCTCACAGGTGCAAAAAATCCAGCACATAGCCATGAAATCTACACAGACAAACACTGACAGTACATTGGGTTGTTCTGAAGACCTCGTGACTTTTAAGGTGGCATTGTCATAGGATGCCATCTTTGCCACAAGTCAGTTTGTGAAATTTCGGAACCTACTAGATCTGCCCCTCTGAGAACTCTCGCTTGATGACTGTTTATTGGCACGCAACAGTGATCGGAGATGCTCGTTTTCTACGGCACACGTGAAGTTGTTTTTGGACCTTCAGTGGTCTTAGGGTTACCCATAAACAGCTCTGAAGCCCGACCACAACTTATAATAATAACCAGTGAAAATCCCCTTACGTCCCTGATAGGCCACTCAACACTACTTAACCTTTTACATCTGAAATCACAAACAGACAAGTTACATTCATTTAGTATATCTGAGACAAGCGGCCTTTTGCAAGCGGCAGGACACAGCCACACAGCTTTATTGTTTTTTTGTAAGCAAACACTACAATGTACAGTACCAGAATGAAGTAATGTCACTGAATAAGTGTTACCTCAGAGAATAAAAGAGGAGAATTTCCTTATGAATATATTAACAATTTATGAGTAGAAATCAGCCAATGGCAATCGTCTCTGCATAAATAATTTGCGGGCTTAATATTAGTTCCTGGCTGGAAGCCCCTCAGTCTGGATGGCTGAAATTGAATGGGAGATGCAAAGAGAGTGTGTGTGTTTTATGTCATTTTGTGTGTGTGCATGCTTGTTGGATAATGTACTGCTGCATTGCAAACATCTCTGTCAAATGACTTCCGCCCCTCTTTATGAAGTGACAGGTTTAATTAATGCCAGCATCCAGATAAATAATCAGATGTCCAGAGGAGCATGCCAACAGTCACCGGGCTGGTCAAATCGCCGTGGTATTGCGTACCACCATGTCACCAAGACGACTGGACCGTTTGCAGACACAAGGGTTCAGAGTGGTCCTACCCGCTCGCACTGTGAGATAGAGCGCTTGTTTTGGGTAGCTCGCTATGTTTGCCTTTATTTGTCTGTGCCTTTTGGAGCTACGACAAAGCAAGGCATGTCACTGGGTTGATGTGTTGTGAGGCACTACTGACATATACCGGCAGTCCACACGTGACAGTCTGAGGCAGGTAATAGGAAGGGAAACCATTTAATGAATGCCTTCATCCATATTAATAGCCCCAGTGATGGAAACTCCTCACTTGTTTCAAGTCAGCTAAGACTGACCTCTCAATGGGTGTCCGAGGTTTGACCCGCTTCATAAAAGATAATGGAAACATTTTAAAAGATGTTTAATTCAGGAAAAGCAATCGGATCGTAGATGCTACTAATCTGTACCCCTCTCTTTGTTTCAGGGGATTCAAATGCTTTTGGGGACATGATCTGATTTTAATCAGGTCCTTTCCAGCCCCAGTGGCAAAGTTCATTTGTGAAGCTGACCAAGTAATAGCCGGCCTGGCACAAACGTGGAGCTGTCCCTTGTTGTCCGGTGACAGGGACTTTTTGACACCCCTGAAGGATTTCTGCTCCTCTCCAGATTCTTCCCTGATGGAGGACCACCTTCTGTGTGAAGGTTTACAGCACCATGCTGGACGCTACACTAAACTCCAACCGGACCTGATGGACCCTCTGCAGAACCTGGATCTGAAGAAGGAAATGTATGTTGGTTTTATGATTGAAGAAAAACTGAAAATTGTGGGTAACACATCTAATGTACGCATTCACGCATTCACAAAACCTATATAACACACAACCTATGTAACAGTTGTATTAAACATTAGAAGATTTGTTATTATAAGCTGTCATGAGCTGTCATAAGTAATTAATCGTTATATCAATCGTTATAAGTAAAATGTAAGGTATTGCACCCCAATCTGTGCGTCTCTCGTTATGTGTCAATCACGGTTTGGACCACTCTCAGACTGGTGTTGGAACTTTAAACAACTTGACCAGTGTGACTCCATCAGGGATGCTTCCACAGCTCAAAATTGCACAAAAATAATAAATAGAGACAAGTCAAGATTGTTATTATGTGTTTCAATTAATCTAAGAAACAAAACCAGTTCCTTGGCAGTTCCAGAACCAGTTTAGAAGATATGCACTATGAGTTTCCTATTCCTGAAAATGTTAGGTATCACTTTCAGTTTTGGTCAAAACACTAGACATTACTGCTGTAATGTTTAGTATTTTATTTCTGATTGATTAGAATAATCAACTCATGCAAGTAATTTGGTCTGTTACAAAAATGTTTAATTGAGAATTTTCCATCAACCAGTTTTGGCCAACCTAGAGATCAGGGATGCATGACTGGCACAAGGAATGGAAAGCGAAACTTAAGGAAATAAGAAACATGCGGGTGTGGGGGACTATAAAGTAGTCGCTGTTACTGAATCCGTTCACTTTGAAATACATTACAATCCAGACAGAGCAAATCATGGGTGTCCAGGGATTGAATAGTTTCATTGAAGATGATAGGAAGTGCTTCAAAGAAATTCAATTCAAGAACAGCAAGCTGATCATAGATGGTAGTAATCTGTATCACTCTCTTTATTTAGACTCACGTCTGAATCAGAGTCATGGAGGGGATTACGATGCTTTTGGGGACCTGATCAGCGCATTCATCCAAGCCTTAAGGGAGTGCGGCATTGAACCCTACGTGATTATAGACGGAGGATCTGATTACACCGACAACAAGTTTGAAACTCTCCAAAGACGAGCGCAATCAAAGATTGACAAAGCCCATGGATTGTCCTTGGGGACTCAGGGGAACAATGTAATACCGACCATTTCTAAAACGGTATTTAAACAGGTCCTTTCCACCTTGAATGTCTCTTTCGCACAGTGTCTCTGTGAGGCCGATCAAGAAATAGCCTCCCTAGCCGAAATATGGAAATGTCCGGTCCTCTCCAATGACAGCGACTTTTTCGTTTTTGACATCCAAGGAGGGTATCTGCCCCTGAACCATTTTCGGTGGCAGAAAATGTCATTGGATAAGTCAGGCACTCAGAAATCCATCCCCTGCAAGCATTATACTACAACTATGTTCTGCTCTAACTTCAACATCAACACGCAGCTTCTCCCGATCTTCGCTGCTTTGGCAGGAAACGACTACGTCAACTTGCAAGATATGGGCATTAACTTCAGGTTTAACCACTCCTCGACGATGGGAAACTATCGTAAAAAAAGTATGTTTTTAAAAATATATACATGTACACTTAGATCACAACAGATTCAATCATCACTACAAACAAAACTTATTTTGTAGATCTTTAATGACACAGCAAACCTGGCCTTAGGTTCCCTTGTCTAATGATCAGTAGAAGAATGTTCACTTAATAAGGAGGAGAAGCATTGCCAGAGTAAACTAGACGTGTTTTTTATGTTAATAAATGGAAATGAAATCACCAAAATATGTTGGAAAACCTGACACACACAGCTGATCACTAGGATTTATGTTCATACACAAACAATGAAAATGTGTTTAACAACATTGCTGTCAAGCACATTAATTATTAATGCCTTAACACACAACAACATTGTGTAAAACCACTAACAATGTCTTGATTATACACAGAACATTATACACAGTCTGGGTCTATTATACACCAGAACATTTTCTGTGCCCTTGCTTAAATTTCACTTTAGCATGCTCATTAAAAGGGTACTTCAAAATAACCTTTTCAGTTTAGTAGATCGTAACATTTAAAAATATGTATCACTGACATACACATACTCACTTAAAAATACAATTGTTTAATGAGGTTGATTATGCTTGGGAAGGGTTTGTCTTTTTCGACAGTTTGCTGAATTGGCTGAAAAGCTTCCAGACAATGCAGGAAGCCTTGAACTCAGTGCCCCGACTGCTCGGTCAAGGGAACAGCCCACACAAAATGGCCGATGCCCTCCGGCTCCTCTCTCTGGGCATGGAAGAGTACCGACTAACACCTGGGATCCTGGAGCGCTTGTTTCAACACGGGGAGGCACCTGAACGCAGTCGTCTACCAAAGCCTCTGATGGTCCTTCCCCACTGGACCATGCTGCCTTTGGTGAACGGCAGACTACCAACCAAAATGGTGGATGTGATGCTGCAGAAGAAGGCCATACAGATTGCCCAGGTGGAGAACACCAGCTTGGCCAGTGGGAACATCACGTCCAGACCAATCCGGCAGGTTCTCTACGGCCTGCTGCTGGGTGGGAACGCGGTCGTGGAGGAGTACGACAGGAAGTGCCAGATCCTGACCAGCAGCTTGGTTGAAGCCGTCCTCCCCAGGGCTGCAAGAGAGCTGCGTCTCGACACGCTGGACCGGGTTTGTGACACAGTCTATAACACAGTCTTTGACACAGTATATGACGCAGTCTATGACACAGTATATGACGTGGTCTATGACACAGTCTTTGACACAGTATGTGACGCACTCTATGAGACAGTCTTTGACACAGTAAATGACGCTGTCTGTGACACAGTCTTTGACACAGTATATGACGCGGTCTGTAACACAGTATATGACACAGTCTTTGACACAGTATGTGACGCACTCTATGAGACAGTCTTTGACACAGTAAATAACGCTGTCTATGACACAGTATATGACGCGGTCTATGACACAGTCTTTAGCACAGTATATGACGCGGTCTGTGACACAGTCTTTGACACAGTAAATGACGCTGTCTGTGACACAGTCTTTGACACAGTATATGACGCGGTCTGTAACACAGTCTATGACACAGTATATGACGCAGTCTATGACACAGCACACCTTTCTGCTAGCAGTGGAACGTGGTCTCATGGTCCCTCTCTGTCCCTCAGGCTCCAGAGTTGGTGCGGCTTCAGGTGTTCTTGGAGACCCTTGCAGTGTCCCAGTCCACTTGGAGCGGCATGCCACCTCACCTGGGCCTTCCGGTGGCCGTCACCTGCTACTGGATGAGGTGTGCCCAACCCCGCCCAGACAAGCCCCTCCTTCAGGCCCTGCTACTAGGACTGGTGTACGGAGAGCTCTGCAGACAGAGTAAGAGCCAGGGAGGTATGTCCTACACACACACACATACACACAAACACACACATCTTAGAATGCACTGAATCTAAATATTTGAAAGTGCTGCTGCAGAGATGACTCCTCCCTTTTCTATGTGTCATGGTTTACAGGGGAGGGGCCAGTGTTGGAGAGGCTCAGAGGGCTGATTCAGCCCAATGCCGGTAGGCTGGACCTGGGCGTGGCCCACGCCTACAGTCAGTGGCAGAGTTGCCTTAGGGAGAGCCTTGACCTGAACCAGGTCCTCTGCTTCCCTGTTCCCGAGCCTCAGTGTGCATGGTAAGCTGTCACTTCCTCAGTCAATCCTTAACCTCCAGCTGTGTTCCTTTCCCTTGTGGTCCAGCCCTCTAGAAACGCAGCATATTCTGTTTCCCAAACGGCTCTCTAGGCTATACAGGGGCACGCTGGTGCACCAGCTTGTGGCCAAACTGAGATCGAAGGTGACCCCGGAATCTCTCCTGATGGGGGACCCATCCTCTGGGGAGCTCTACAGAACCTTGCTGGACGCTACCCTGAACTCAGAGGAACATCAACGGGACCTGATGGCCCCTCTGCAGAACCTGGCGCTGTAGGATGATGAGGATGATGATGATGAATAGTGGTGGTGGAAATAAGAAAGCCATTGGTCGCTTAGTTAGTGACATTCAGCTAATCGTCTATCCTTTTTATCCATCTTTTGTTTTGTTTTGCTTGTTTGTCACTTTTTTATGCTTGTACTCTTAATAGTCTTTGAGTCCTTTAAATGTGCTATGCATAAATGTGATCACAGTTATGTTAACGCCACACATTATAATTCAATCATTGATTTACATTTTACAAGTAAATGTGTAAAAAAAAATATTATGTTGTTATGTAATGATAGTAGTTGAATTAGTGACCCGATTATGTGAATGATTTTCAAAAAGACAACAAAATGAATCTTCTTTTTATATGGGAAAAACACTTCTGCTCTAGTCAATGACGCATGTTGGAAGCATTAAGAACACTTAACATTTGCATTTAATAAACATAACATCTAGCTGTATTTCTGTTATTAAGCAAATGTTTGTTTAACATTGTTGGGGGGAATCTCAAATACATCAAAATATTTCATTTAAAAGGTACATGTTTACCCTTTTGAGATCATTTAATGACAGTAGAGCCTTAATGTCAGTAGAGCCTTAATGTCAGTAGGGCCTTAATGACAGTAGAGCCTTCTCAGAAAGGGATGCACAAATAGTTTTTTTTGTGCCAGACTAGACTGCACATTATGTTGCTTTTTGCTGGGATTCATTCACAGCCCAGCTACCAGTCTTTATTTACAATATCCACTAAAAGTGAATTATTCTGCACTTGCAGGTTACACTTTGTAAGTATAGTAATAACATGTACTTCATGGTCAGTTGAGTTGTTAAGTTGTGTGTGTTAGCTTGTGTGTCGCCTCATATTTATACCCCAGTGAAACAGTCCTGGGTGACTTCTCAACAGTTTTAAAAATATATTCTATACGTATCAGTTGGAAGATACCTCTATTAGATGTTGTTTTTAATCATCTCTTGGGCTAGTTTTTTACACAAACTCTAATTTAAGAATTAGTTTTGACCTTAATGTTAAAAGGGTGCTTACATGCACACACACCCCTTCCTCTAACTCACACACCCCCCTTCCTCTAACACACACACACTCCCACCACTAACACACACGCCCCCTTCCTCTAACACACACACACACACACTCCCCCCACTAACACACACCCACACGTACTCTCAGTTGTTTACTTAGATTTTTGTGTTTTTTTGGATTTGGAATCTAGCCCTCATTTGGTTGGTGATTTTGGTTTCCATTGACTGTTCTTACGTAATTTTGTTCTCTAGGAATTATACAATTTACTCTGAAGATTTTGATCTTCTCTGTCCATTTATCTCACTTCCCTTTCTCTCTTTTACTCTTCCATTACATATCCACTTTTCCCTCTCTGTCTTTCTCTGTCTTCCCTTTTTCTCTCTTAATCCTCCTCCTTCCAACCATCTATTTCAAACACTTGTTCATTTACTTTTCATTGCTCCCTTTCGGCTCTGCAGAGATCAATGCAGAGAAACGAACCACTGAGCAAAATAATTTGAAATAGGTCTGTCCAGCCTCTTTGCAACCACTAAGTCATCCTTTCTGAGCGTCATCCTGAACTCCCAGACTCTCAATGAACCGACGGGATTCCTTGTCTGTTTATGAGGTCATAGGGATTCAGGATTAAAGGCCATTTAACAGGACTATCTGTTTATTGACTGTGTGCCAACCTGCAGCCTATTCCGTTTTTAGCACACGACTAACCAGGGTCCAAAGAGCTCTGATCAAACGTAACGCGATACACATGGAACATCCCGGCGTTCAGGACCTTCCATGGATACACTGGCTTACACACACACGTCCCTAGCATGGAACAGCTGTGCAGACTGCTGTGTGTACTGGACACGGTGATGTCGGCGGTGCGGTGAGACACGAATCGGATGATCGGTGGAGAGGAGGCGCATAAAGAAAACCCCGGGTCTTCGGTCTCGGAGGGATTGGAACAGACCTTCTATTCAGGTAGGAGCTTGTGGTGCCAGGTGATCACCCTGGATAATTGCACCATCTGTTGGGAGGACGAGCTGCCTGTCCCTTTACATTCTCCCCCACCGCCTCCCCGGATAATGGGAACGGAAGTCTGGACAAGCCCACACCCAAAGCCCGGTCCCCTGATGCTGGGTCCCTCGGCCTGTCAGGTCCTCACCGCCACGGCCGCCAGCCCGTTCAGGCCCACCTCTGATAGGCCCTGGTCAGGTGTGACGCGGGAGGCCTAATCACCTAGCTAAGCTGGCAAGGCAGGTCTCGGCTCTGTCTCTGTCCTCGTCTAAAACGGCACCCTGTTCCCTATGCGGTGCACTCATTTGTACGAGGTCTCCCTGGGTTCTGGTCCGACCCAGTGCACTAGGTAGGGAGGAGTGTTCCATTTGGGGCACGCATGTAGACCGTGTTCCCTGAGCAACCGGTTACACGGCTCTCCCACCCTGCAGCGGGTCTTCCCCTCCTTCCTCTCCAATTAGAAACAAGCCCCAGAGAGGAGAGCGTTCCCCGTCTCTCCCTTCCTCCCCCCCTTCTCATTCCCTCTCTAGGAAGGGCGGATCATCAGCTCGACACATCAGACATGTCTGTTATCAGGGCCCCCCCAATGGTCAGCCTTCTCTCTACTGGGTCCCAGATGGTCTCCCCTAAAGATCAACCCTGTGCGTTTGCCCGGGTACCTGTCAAATGGTGACCCCTGTTTCAAATACCACCACGACGTGCTCACTATTACGCACTGTACAAAAAGACCCCACTGCAACGAATATTGTGAGTTCCTATTGGACAAATGCGGTTATGTCCCTCACACTTTCAATCTGTTTGGTTGTACAATTTGTTTTGGCTGCATGGTTTTCTATTTTAACTCTCGGTTTTCTATTTAGATGTTTACAACCTTCTGAGAGCAACAATTATACATTGTTATTTTTCCTTAAGAATGTGAATGTTTTAATAAGACTTGGTTAAGACTCACTTGACACTGCTAGGTTATTTTGATTGGTTGGATCTGGCAATTCTTCCCCTTCAGCCAAACAGAGGCACCTGTGATCCATATTAGTTGCATTTTCAAATATTATGCTGAGAATACAAACATATTTCATATGACAGTTTTTCATAATTGCTTCCAAACATTTTGCTGTGAACAAAATACAAAAAACAATTACAAAAAGTAGTGAGAGGAAGAAGATGACCTTTCCAATAAATCAATCAAATGCATTTCTAAATCCTTTTTACATCAGCAGTTGTCACAAAGTGCTTAAACACCCAGCCATTCTTCTTTTCTCCCTCCCTGCTTTTGCCATCCAGGAAGCCTCATTTGACCCACGTGAGCACTAAGCCCTCACCTGACAACCCCGGTTACCTAACACTAAGCCCTCACCTGACGACCCCGGTTACCTAACACTAAGCCCTCACCTGACGACCCGGTTACCTAACACTAAGCCCTCACCTGATGACCCCGGTTACCTAACCCTAACACTAAGCCCTCACCTGACGACCCCGGTTACCTAACCCTAACACTAAGCCCTCACCTGACGACCCCGGTTACCTAACACTAAGCCCTCACCTGACGACCCCGGTTACCTAACACTAAGCCCTCACCTGACGACCCCGGTTACCTAACACTAAGCCCTCACCTGACGACCCCGGTTACCTAACCCTAAGCCCTCACCTGACGACCCCGGTTACCTAACACTAAGCCCTCACCTGACAACCCCGGTTACCTAACACTAAGCCCTCACCTGACGACCCCGGTTACCTAACACTAAACCCTCACCTGACGACCCCGGTTACCTAACCCTAACACAAGCCCTCACCTGACGACCCCGGTTAGCTTAGCGTCAGAGCAGCCGGAGGAAGTCCTTGCAGACCACGCCTCCCCACTCCTTAGGCAAGGCTGACAATTCACATCACATATAGGATAGGGAGCCAAATCACTTGTCAGCTAGCGGCACACTCAGGTCTGAACTTAGACTGTGGTGGTCGGCTTGTTGCTATGATAAGGAACGTAAAACGGAACCATGTGCAGGGTTTTTAAGTTCTGAAAAAGACACAGAAGAAACTTGTTTTGTTGGGCTCTCTGAAGACAATTGGAAAACAATTCCAAGTTCTTAACTGCAGCCCGTTCCTGGGACATGACCAACAACGCAGTTGCATGTTTTCTTAGGAAAAAGTTCTGTCAAAGTAATGAAATTACAAATAAATAATTGCTTTTCAGTTTGTTAAAAGTTAAATTTCCAAAGCCAAGCAACTATCCTGTGCAATTCCAAGAACGTTGTTGGAAGATATACAGAATAACCAAAGGTCAACCAGGCTCTCACACAACTCTAAGAAACACTTGGTTTATAGAACCGTATGTTCCTGTTGGGCAATGTTATGAACGTCATTCTGTACTTTTTTCCAGTCAACACCCTTTGCAGTTGCACAACAAAAATGTTCTCTTACATATTTAGCTACTATCAAGCAGTCATGCACCCAATTAGGTTATCTTCTGACAGTCATTCATCTATATCAAAACAACCATTTATTGTTCTAATTAAGTGTCTGGCTACAGTGCTTTATGTGCTGGCGTACACAAAGCCACATAAACATACAAACAAATTTTGGGTCGTGGGGACCCCAAAATCCAGAGCCTACATGTATCAAAATAATATTTTATATAAACCCTAACAAAAAATCCTGACTTTTACTCCTAACTCAACCCTAAGTCGTAAATATAAGCCTGACCCTTAACCCATCTTCTAACCAAAACATAGCATCACACAAGAGCATAAACACACACACACACACACAGAGAAGGACGCACACAGAGGGGTTGGATTTCTAGTTGTGTAATCCTGATATACTGACTGACCTGACAGCTTGGTTTCTGTATGACTCACCTGGCATCATCAGTCCTGGATATAATTGTTCTCTCTAACCATCTCCACCTCTTTCATTCTCTCCCTGTCTTTCTTCCTCACTCTCCCTCTCTCTCCCTCTCTCCCTTCCTCTGCGTGAGTCAGTGTGTCGTAATCTGAGCGCTAATATGGACCTTCTGCATAACAGGACAGACACCTGGAGTGTGTGTGTTACCCAGCAAACGATAAGGATGATTCATATGAGCTAACTCACACACACAACTATGCACATGAACACACACATAAATACACACATTTTACTTTTCACTATCCTTTTGGAAAGATTATATTTCTCTAAACCCCACACTTAACCCTAACTCGTATCCCTAACCCAAACCTTCACCTTCATTAAAACACCCCAGTTGTATCTTTTTTCCTAAACCTGACCAAACCCACCCCAGGGTAAAAGGGGTTTTCACTGAGTTTGTACTCCCATACATTAATGGTTGTCCCACTCAGGTCAGTGTGTGTGTGTGTCTATTTTTTTATTCTGTGTGTGTGTGCCAAACACAATGCCAAACACAATGGTCTGAGTCAGAGTCGGTTAAATCAGTTGTGATCTGGCTGTTCCTGTTTGTCAGATCAGATTGACCTACTTGATGTGTTGCATAAGAATAGAATATTGACAGAAACACATTCTGTTTTTCCTCTGAGACATGCACACACACACACACAGACACACAAACAGAACAGACTTTGGGTATGTTTCCTTTCCGAAACACAGAGGCGAACTCTCAATAACAACAATCACAGGAAGTGATGATGCTGAGTGGGGGGGTGTTAATCACCCATAAACAAGCTGGATACAATCCACAGAAATAGAAATCAAATGTGCTGATTTGACATTTAGTGTTTACTATCATTTAAAGGAAGAGAAACGTCATGGTATGATTTGAAAAATCAAATATACACAGGCTACATGTTTGATGTTTACTTGATAAGCTTTGATGTAAAATTCCATTTTATTTTCCACTTTACAGTCAGACACATCAGGGTGGGCAATATGTGATTTCTGTATATTTAGGATAACCAGTACACTGAAGACGTCCTGTCTTGCTGGCTGACTAAAGCATATAAACCGTCCCTCCAGACAGGACGTCTCTGTGTCCCAACAGATGTCCACATTATTCTTTCAGATTCATCCACAGTTTGCCAACATGTCTGCCACTATTATATACAGTCATTTTGGAAATGTTGGATATTTTGATACTTTTTGTTAGGGAAACAAGCACAGACAAAGACACACACATACATAAACACACACAAATGCACACACACATATACTCAATAACACACACAAGGACACACACAAAGACACAGACAGTCCTGGTAGTCCAGGATAATAGAACAATCCACAGTGAATTTAATAGGAACATAACAACACTAATTTGATGATAAACAAATATGGTAAAGAATGTTAGAGATGTCTGCTCCATTTGCTAGCTGGGAAATGAATGCTGGTTAATGGGAAAAACATTTGAAGAACCTACACAGGCCAAAGAAGGAGGATAATTTGAAATATCCTGATGTAATTGCTAAGCAATGGAAATATGTGTTAACGCTAGGACATTCTGTCAATAATAATAGTAGAAGCAGACATAGAATGGATAGAGGCATGTACCTTAATAGTGTGTGGATAAGATGATGCAGGAGGAGAGAAAGGACAAAGTCATTACAAAAACGTTTTGCTCTGAGAGAACGAGAAGATGGGAGGAGCCAGAGATCGGTCAGAATGTCTGTGGAGAAACAATTTCCAGCAACAGTTTTCTGTAAACTTGTACAGTAAACAAGTATTTCTGACTAGCCAATACAATTAATATTAACTTGAAAAAAGGTGAAATCTCACCAGTAGTAGCAATGGTGATTAACGCTTTAATGTCCTGTACCAGGGCTAGTAGCCATAGTAATTAACACTGTAATGTTCTACACCAATTGGTAGTAGCCTTGATGATTAACACTGTTTTATACCAGGGGTAGTAGCCATAATATCTAACACTGTAATATCCTGTTATAGGTGTTGTAGCATTGGTGATTAACATCATACTTTTACATAACAGGGAAAGTAGCCATAGTGATTAACACTGTAATGTACTATACTAGCGCTTGTAGTCATAGTGATTATTCCTGTAATGTTTTATACCAGGGGCTGTAGCCATGGTCAGTAACAATGTTTTGTTCTGTACCATGAGTAGTAGCCATGTTGTTTAACACCCTAATGATCTGTACCAGGGGTAGTAGCCATGGTGATTAACAACTGTATTATTCTATACCAGGAATAGTAGTCTTGGTGTTTAAGACTCTAGCCTAAAGTCCAGACCAAAAGTGAATGCTTTTCTCACGGGCAACATCAAGGTTTGAAAACCTAGTCAGGGCCACTCAAGATATAACTAAATCTAACTAAACGTGAAGCCTTTGTTTTTGTTTTAGAGTGCTGCAGGTATAAATCAAGTATAAATGTGCTGCTAAAAATGGAGTATATACAGTTTTGTATTGGCACCAGCTTTACCCTTCCGAAGAAAAGAACACTGTAACATAGAAGGAAGCATATTTTCTTTAGGTAAAAACAAAGAATGAATTACAAATATATTGTGGACCCCCAATATATATACTTTTTAAATTCAATAAAGAATTCTAGAGATGTTATAAAGTGATGTAATTCTAATTATGAATGTGGCCAAACCATACACCATTGGAGGTATTTGGTACCCGTTCCATCAGCTGATTGGTCAAAGCACCTTCCTCTGAATACCTGGCAAAACAGCAACACGCACAATGTCGGTACATTAACACTCAGCCTGCGGCTGTTCGTCAGAATGAAACAGATTTCATAGCTAACTAAGACAGTCCCTGATAGGAAATACATCTGGGATCGTCTTGTCTCAGCGACGGCTGCATCCCACAAGTCCTCGTAAAAGTGTGATTTCAGAGCTTGAATTATTTAATCTCTCGACTGACAGATTCTTCCTCGCACTACCCTCCGATGCCTCCCTCCATTAAGGATGCCATTTTCGTTCCTTCAACTGCAGTCGTCCTTTCAAGTGTTTGCAACAGGCAGAACGTGGACGGGTTTGGTCGTCTCGCTCGCTGGGAATCAACCATCACTTTCCCAGGAAGACAGACCGAGGGTGAGAAAGGGGAAGAAAAAGAGGTGGAAAAGGGAGAGCGATGGGAAGAGGGGGAAAATAATATTAACAAGACACATGAGAGACAGGGAGCCTCCGTCTGCACCAGCCACCCAACACCCCCGCCCGGCAACCCCACCCGACAACCCCGGGAACAGGAGGGAGAGGAGGGACGGGATGAGAGAAGGAGAGGATGCTCTTGTGGTAATCCGGCGGATGAAGAGGCATGCGTCGTAGAGCTCGTCCTTTGTTGTCTGTCGTCCCCTGCAGCCCTGCGTCTACTCCAGCAGCCTCGCCCGCCGAGCGCCAGACAGACATCATCCGCCCCGCAGCAACGGCGGCTCTGCTCCGCCCAGCGCGGGGAGGCTGACGGAGGCTGACGGAGGCTGATAAACAGAGCGTGGCGTTCAGCCCCCTCTGCCATCCCCAGTGAGCCTCCGTCCCTCGTAGCAGACGGGCTAATCCGCTCTAAAGACGCAGTTCGAGGACGCGGGTTGGATAGGCGCTACGGGAAGAGGAGAGAGAGGGGATGGGGAGGAGAGACAAAGGAGAGAGAGAGACAGGGGAGGAGAGCAGGGGAGGAGAGCAGGGGAGGCGAGCAGGGGAGAGATAAGAAGGAGGGCAAATAAAAAGCGGTTGAGCACCGAAGCGGACGCAGCATTTATTGTCTGCCGGCAAACTGTGGCGCTGCATGCTGACGGTCTAGCCGGGCACCTTGCCCGCCAACCGCTCGGTTCTCCACACCATGGACAGACGACCGCAACCTGCCAGGGGGCCAATGAACCGAGGGCAATACACTACCAGTTATCATATCAAGCTACTCTCTCATACTCACTCCCCCTCGCTCCCCCTCATTCCCCCTCTCTCTCCCTGTCTCACTCCACCCCTCTCCTCCTCTCGCTCCCTCGTTTCTCTCCCTCTGCTGTCCACTCAGACGTCGCTGGGATTGATTTAGGTCAGCAGGTCTGGGTCATTGCTGTACTCGCCGAGACGTTTCGTTCGTTCGTCTGGAATGCGCCTAGGCGGTGTTTGGCGCTTGTCACGGCGACCGTGCCGCTGGACGGGCGTCACCATCACGGTGTAGTCGGACCCGGGTGAGGGTACAGGAATGCTGTGAACCAGGCCTGGAACCCGGAGGACCCGCGGGGAGAAAACCCAGGAGGAGAGGTGTAGACGAGGAGAACAGGAGGAGAGAGTCCTTTTGTCTGCAGAAACCGGGGAGACAGGAACCCGGGCGAAGCGGAGCGGCGAGTGTTCGCTATAAAGCGTCAGGCTTTTGGCATCGGAATAATGGGCAAATGCGATATTCTCTCTCCCCCGACCCAGAGTGTGCATCCACGCTCCTCGACGTCCGCCGTCTCGTATGTACTCCCCGTGGTCGAGCGAAAAGGGTCCCCAAGGGAATGCGGAGAGTCGGCAGGGCAAAAACAAACGTGTGGATTTACGAGGGTCCGCTAGAAAGACGACGAGCACCTTTCGCTCCTCCCTAGCAACAGCGTCTGCCCAGCTGCCAGCTCTGTCTGGGTCTCCGCACGGTGACTGGGAACCCACAGCCGGTAGCAGGAACAGCTCTGTCTGGCTCCCCGCACGGTGACTGGGAACCCACAGCCGGTAGCAGGAACAGCTCTGTCTGGGTCTCCGCACGGTGACTGGGAACCCACAGCCGGTAGCAGGAACAGCTCTGTCTGGGTCTCCGCACGGTGACTGGGAACCCACAGCCGGTAGCAGGAACAGCTCCCTCTCGCTGCTGGTTCCACACTGAAGAAGAGGCAGGCAGAAGTGTCTTGGTGACATAGGACACACGGATCAGCTGACACAGTGCTCTATCACTCACTGTCCTTGGGGGAGGGGGCAGGAAGGCTTCCAGACTTCCCTCCCAGACTGGACCATCACCACACACACTGCGTTCTCACAGCCGGCCGGACTGTGACACACACACACACACACACATCAGTAAACAACTCTGCTCCAAACAGAGTTGACTAAGTGTTCAGACGGGGAGAGACCGACCGAGGAACAACTTAGATCTGTCCAGTGCCTCACCCCCCACTCACCCCCCACACACCCCCCCACTCACTCACTCCATCACACATTATTTTGTCTTTTACTTCCTCACTACAGAGCAATATTTCCTTTCTCCTCTTGGAATAGTGCCACACTATGTTGAGCATCGTATGTGTGCGGATGCAGTGCTTCCAAGGCCTTACAGATCCACAACCTAATACAATAGCTGAGTCAGTATGCATAATCAACAGCGTGCATTTAGCACCTAGAATACTCATGAAATATGTTTATTTTTGTTACAGGAGAACCAAGACTACATGAGCCAATAGGAAGCTGGGGATTAGATGGCCAAATTGGAGCTGTAGCCATGACACCAGGGTTAACACCATCACCGTAACTGCCTTTGGATCTTCAGTGACCATTAACAGCCAGGACACCCGTTTTAACATCCTTTCTGAAAGCTGTTCTGAAAGATGTTTAAGCAATCCTGACCAAACAGTGCTCCTACTGGCCCTCCAACACCACTTGCAGCCGTGTCTGGGCTCCCATCCAGGGACCAAACATGCACAGGGACACAGGACACTAAAACATTCGATGCTAAACTTGTTTGTTTATAACAGGGGTGGGCAAACTACGGCCCGAGGGCCAAATGCGGCCCCCGTCGCAGTTCTATCCAGCAGGTAATAAAATAGTTTGGAGGGGAATTAAAAAACAACTCACCATCCTATTGTTATACATCTGAGTCTGAATTTGTATCTTTTACACATTATAAGGGATCTACTGTATAAATGTTTAACTCTTGCCCTGTTCTGGCCTGCAAATCATTTATGATTAACAAATTACAAAACCAATGCGGCCTTCCATTTGATTTAAAAATCCTGATGTGGCCCCCCGAGCCAAAAGGTTTGCCCTCCCCTGGTTTTAATGTCACTATTTCAGCCCAGAATCCTATTCCGCTCTCCTTTCCTACAACCACCAGGTTCCTGGACGGGAAAGCTGTTACATCAACTAACCCCTCACAATCTCCTCCTCTCCTACTGTCTCTCTCCTCCTCTCCTCTTTACAGCTGCAGCCCTGGCATCCATCAATGAACGTGGCTATTTAGGTTCCAGTTTATTCCATTTTTCGGCAAACAGCCCTGGCCACTAAACAAGTGGCTTGAACTAGGCCATTTAATTTGACTGAGTAGGGAAGAAAGAGTCGAGAGGCAGCGCAGGGCAACAGAGAGACTTCTGGGTAATTGCTTTGCCCATGAGTTCAGCTCCTAGAGGCTCCCTGGCATCCTAGTCAGCGCACCTGGGTTCAAACACTGTTTGAAATGTTTTTCCCGTTCTTGTTACCAGCCTAACTGAGACTGACTGTTTGTCAGGAGCCAATACAATAGTAGACGACTGCAAAACTCACCCATCTGTCACTCTGATCATGCTAAAGAAAGACACTTACGTTTCTGAAATAATTCTGTATACTATTTTAACCCGGTTCTGTTGAAAAGCTCCCCTGGATATTTAGTTAGGCAAGGCTCTTAATATGCCTGGATAACTGATGGGTTACATCACCTTGACAACACCACCTGATCTACGTGGCCCTTGCTCTGTGACTCCTGCTCTACACACTATGACTGCCACTTCATACTGACTCCCTCAATATGCTCTATGACTTTGCTTTACCCTCAATGACTGCCACTTCATACTCACTCCCTCAATATGTTCTATGACTCCAGCTTTACCCTCAATGACTGCCCCTTCATACTGACTCCCTCAATATGTTCTATGACTCCTGATCTACATACTATGACTACCACTTCATACTGAGTCCCTCAATATGTTCTATGGATCCTGCTCTACACACAATGACTGCCACTTCATACTGACTCCCTCAAAATGTTCTATGACTCCTGCTCTACACACAATGACTGCCACTTCATACTGACTTCCTCGATATGTTCTATGACTCCTGCTTTACGCTCAATGACTGCCACTTCATACTGACTCCCTCAATATGTTCTTTGACTCCTGCTCTACACACTATCTCTGCCACTTCATACTGACTCCCTCAATATGTTCTTTGACAGAGGGGTTAGGGGGCAGACAGAGGGGTTAGGGGGCAGACAGAAGGGTTAGGGGGCGGACAGAGGGGTTAGGGGGCAGACAGAAGGGTTAGGGGGCAGACGGAAGGGTTAGGGGGCGGACAGAGGGGTTAGGGGGCGGACAGAGGGGTTAGGGTGAGTGGGTAGACCGGGGAGCGTACGAACCCTCATGATTTACTTGAACTAAACACTGTCATAGCCGGTTGGATTGAACTGTCTGAAGCCATTTCATGTAACTTAGTAATGTCCCTTACAGTTTGTCCAATGCCATGTATGAAACACACCTCCATCCTTCCGCAAAATCCATCATGACGTTCCTTTGGACGATCAAGAAGGCACCGAATTTGTTCACCTGAGAAAGCGTTCTTAAATTGCGCGACACCCTAAGCCCCCCCCCTACTTTGCAAAATCACAAACACTTGTTCGCGTCTCTTCTGCCTTGGCACTTCCCCCTGTCTGTCAGGTGTGAGCAGACTGCTGTTAGCATGTAATTGGTGTGGAACCAGTTTGTCAGTTCGCTGGATAAATTGGATCCAATGTACTTTTGTCTTTTGCAAATACAAGGGAGGAATTTTCTTAAGTGTCATTTCAATTACTGACGTGGAAAGAGTCATGGCC
This sequence comes from Novumbra hubbsi, assembly GCA_016801125.1. Taxonomy (NCBI): domain Eukaryota; kingdom Metazoa; phylum Chordata; class Actinopteri; order Esociformes; family Umbridae; genus Novumbra; species Novumbra hubbsi. The sequence goes on along the minus strand of JACXGK010002016.1, from coordinate 21,172 downwards.
CCTAAGACATGTTCATCTAACACCACTCTTCAAGACATGAAAGGCTCAATCTCCACTGACTTTCACACGTTAAGAGTAAAATCATTCAAGCCTGTCAACCAACCGTAATTAATAATAGTAATAATCTCAGGCCCCCAGCTTCTGGTCTGGTCCCACAGCTTCTGGTCTGGTCCCTCAACCTCTGGTCTGGTCCCACAGCTTCTGGTCTGGTCCCACAGCTTCTTGTCTGGTCCCTCAACCTCTGGTCTGGTCCCACAGCTTCTGGTCTGGTCCCTCAACCCCTGGTCTGGTCCCACAGCTTCTGGTCTGGTCCCTCAACCTCTGGTCTTGTCCCACAGCTTCTGGTCTGGTCCCACAGCTTCTGGTCCCTCAACCTCTGGTGTGGTCCCACAGCTTCTGGTCTGGTCCCACAGCTTCTGGTCCCTCAACCTCTGGTCTGGTCCCACAGCTTCTGGTCTGGTCTTTTAACCTCTGGTCTCGTTTCTCAAATTCTGATCCCTCAACCTCTGATCTGGTCACTCAACCTCTGGTCCAACAACTTCTGGCCTGCTCTCTCAACTTCTGCCCTCTCAACCTGAATCGGAGGGAACATCTTGGGGCTGCACCCCCCCCTCTTCCGTGTTAGCGCTGTCTGTTCGCCTCAGAGCTCAGCCTTCTCAAAGGGAGGGCAGGGGACTTCTGCAGGAACCCCCCGGAGCACCCTGGGACCCCTGTCTCCACCCTCTCTGGCGTCAGCACGGCTCTCAGCCAGGTGGCAGTGGTCCTTTGAGCCTTGATGTCCTAGCCCCTGTCTCGGTCCGCACACCCGACACCCCCAAGTCCCAGGGAGGGATCAGTGCGCCCGCTCAGTCAAAGCCTCTGGCTCCCAGTATTTGCACCAGGTAAGTCCTGGAGTCAGGAGGCCCTGAACCTCAGAGGAGTCAGAGGGGTCCCTGCTCTGGTGTCTCCCCGGATTGGTGTCTAAGGCCTTGAGCCCGGTGCCCCTCGGGGACGGGCAGAGGCCCCTGTGATGTTCACCTCTGCTGTCAGACCTGTGGCCCACGCGGCTGACACACACTGACACCTGGGGGGGGGGGGTCCTTCTCTCAGGGCTGGCGTGTGCACCTCTGCCCATGTGGCCGGGTAATGTATGCACCTCTCGTTTCCCAGAGCCGCGACATAGCGACCCGGACATGACACGTCTCGCAAGGTGTCACAGCACGGCATGCGACTGTCAGACTTCTGTCACGCTCTGCGATGTGGGGGCGTCCCAGGGGGGGGTGGACGGGACTGGGGGACGGGGGGTTACCAGGAGAGGCCTGCGACGCATGTAAATGCTCCCAAGGAGGGATTGGCCGTCCCTCAAACAGCTGCTGAGGTGAGTCTGTCTGTGGACAGGATAATGGTGATATTGCTGTTTCGAGTGTCTTTCTCTGGACCATGTTACTGTACTGAGTGGATTTCACCTCCCCTGGTGCATTCGTAGTTTTTGAATGGAGGAAAGCTTTTACAGGGGTGGTGTCTTTATTTACTCATCCTTTTGTTAACCGAATTCTCTTGCATGGCTGAATATGCAAATTGTTATGCAAAGGTACTGTCAAAAGGCTTCTAAAGGTTATACTTGTGGCTCTATGTAGAGCATGGCACTTACTATAACAGCTGGTTTGACTCCCATGTGGGACAAGTACAAAATAAAAGTAGCCAGTAACTACAGTAAATAGCTCTGGGTGAGAGCATCTGATTAGTTAAAATGTCAGTCTTAATTTGCTAAATATAAAATATATCAGCCCCTAAAGAATTTACATTAAATATGAACCCGGGAACATTGCACATTTCCTTCTGCAACAGGACAATTTTTCTAATGTATGAAAAGTCAAATTAAGAAGTGTCATTGGAAGTATTGATTTTACATTTCAGTGGTTTATATTAATAAGGAAGCCACAATCTCATACAGTGCACTAATTCATCGATTTTATTATGCTCAAATTGGGGTTTCCAGACTGTAAACAATATCTGATCTGTCCGTGTGTGTGTGTGTGTGTGTGTGTGTGTGTGGGTGGGTGAATGCAACAACACCTCTAACCCTAACGTGGGTGGTTGGGTGTGGAGCCTTTGTACACTTTAACCTGCAGCCTTGAAACAGGCAGATGTTCAAACTAACCCCACTGAACTTCAGAAATCAGAGTTTGACACTTAACAATGTGCTCTTGTCAATGGTGTCAGCTCTGGGAATGATCAATGGGCTTGGCCAGCAGCTGCTACCTGGATAAGATAAGCATTGTCTACAACACCTGTTTCAACATGTATGTATGAATCATTTTATATACCATGGTGAATGCAGGATACCATCTGCCCTCTGTTTTTGAACAAGGCAGGTTTGTATGGAAACAATTGATAAAAGTTGCGCTGCTGTTTCAATAAAACATAGACACATAACAAGCCCTGGGCAAATCCTAACCTGACATATGTGATTCAAAAGTGAATATGAACAAAAGATTGTGTAGTCAAATATACAGTTGGATAGGCTTAACGGGGAACATGCTACATATCAACTAGGTGACCTAGTCATCCATAACCAGGCCTGCTGGCCGAATGGGCCAACCCGGTCATCAATAGGGATCAGCTAGTACATTTTTAGGAGCCCCTCCATCTTTATGTGTGAATCCTAACTGTACACTTGTGAGGGTGGAATTTTAAGCTCCTGGTCTCCAAATGACTTCAATACAATGCATTCATCTTGCAGGTTTCTCAGGAACACCATGCCTATTGAATCAGGACTGAAGGTATGGTGACAAGCACAAAAGTAGCAAATCAGTGTCAATACAAAATTGACAAAAGAATTATCACAACAGTATATGTCTAACGATATGGTTACCTTGATAATGACGATTATCGCATTGAATTGAAGTGACTGGTTGACCTGCAGAGCTTACCATTTGCTTCATAACCGCAAGCAAGATTTAAGGCGGTTCAGAGCAATTGGGCCACTGTAAAAGAAATAAACATAAAAAAGACGCAAGGCCAAGAACATGCGAAACATAACAGTATTAAGGCTAATAGATTAAGGTAAACACAAAACTACCTTAAAGACTTCAGATCTACCGAGAACCTTCCAACAGAGAGAATCCAAAGAGAGGGAGCGGCGCGCGAAACACCTGTTGTGATTAGGGCTGGCACGCGACCCATTCTAAGAATTCGCGTGGCAGCTGCGCACACGTTAACAAAAGTCGTAAAAGAAAGTTTGAATGCACTGAAGATTCCTATTCAAATACACGCGCACGCATGCACGCTCTCTTTCACTCCATATCAAACACACACATCCTACCACACAGACACACACACACACAAAAGAGCAAATATAAAATCCTGTTGGTTCCTTGGGCTAGTTACGGAGAAACAGCGAAATGTGTCTTTATCCCTGATACTGAATGTAACAATGCGCCATAAGCCATCTGCTCGAGGTGTGGATAGAAAACTCGACACCCCCACAGGTGTTCGGCCTTTGCTCTATTCAGTCCTCTTTTTCACAGCCTCCTATCTTTAGCGTTATTCTGTATTAAGGACAGCAGATAAATGAATGAGGTTTGGATGCCGGACTTAAACATATAAAAATCATCCACATCGCATTGCCAGGGTTAGAATTTCCAAGCAATGAATTGTATTTATACGGGTTCGCTTGGAGCTCTTTGGTTTACGAGTTTACCACTCCATTTATATTCCAGTCATGCTCCATGAACACACAAATTGGAGCGCAATTACCGGTGCTTTACTTGGATACGGGTAGATATAAGGCGATATTAAGCATAATTGTGCTCGCTGGAATGCATCAAGCATCTACTGAGTTTAACTACTACAGTCGCATGACATTTTCCCCACCACGCTTCATTCACGGGCGAGAGCAGTATGTGTCTAATACACACATTGGTGTAAGAATCCCACTCACAGTAAAGAGTGCTGAGGTTGATATCTGTAATACTCGAATCCATTTTACTTGATAGGCTTTTGGAGTTGCAAAGTTACAAATCTCGCTGTAGTTACTGACTGCGAGGAAAACAATGTGCGACCGACGGAGTGTCTAAATAACATTATGTAATTCCCCTCCCGCGAGCGCAAGGTCTCCAGCGGTCTGAACCTCTTTCACGTGAGCAATTCTGTCCTCTAGCTCAGCTGTGCCATCTAGTGACAACAGAAAACGCCTCCCTGCTAGTCAACAATAACCTGGGCTGCTTTATGATGTGCATACCGGTTTCATAGTGCATTTAAATGGGTATTTTTATATACTTAGAATGTGCAGATTTAATTAAATGTAATGCATTCACATTCGTGTAAACGTTCGGACGTTGTTGTCCGCGAACGTGGTTGTTTTGACGACTAAGTGCGTGTGCGTAAAAGTGCCGCCAATCTCAAAACCACCTTGTCTCCGTGCCCACCCTTGTATCTTTGACCATCCTTGTCTCAAAAACAAAGTGTACTGCGGAGTATCGTCTCCCACGCGTGTGCCTATATGCCCTCCTTCCCTCTTTTCAGTTCTCCGCCGGCTACAGCCGAGACCGCAGGGCGTGCGTAATGTGACAAAGTACCGCCCGTCTCGTCCGCGGCTCCGCCCTCTCTCTGAGGCAGCTTGGTGAAAGTGGAGACTGTAGGAGAATCTTTTCTCACCAGTGTTACAACTGCACCGTAGACTCCACATGCATGTGTTGACATTTCCGTGTTTGCGAGCTGAGTTTGAACCGAATGCACTCGCGCTGGAGATAAATAAAACTCGCTCAACTGAGTGACGTTTCAAAATCATGCCATGTTTGTTATTGTAAATAAACCAAATACCGATATAACTATAGGTTACGTCAGACACCAATGTAAAGACTGTAATTAATATACTGTTACATCTCTATATTAGTGCACGGGACTAGCTATACGGTGTTATTATTGTATCATAAAATATAAAACGTCTTACTCTATTTATATTGTATCTCAAGCACGCGCTTTGTATCATAATTTGTATCATAATTGACCACATGTAGACCAAACTGGTTTACAAGTTGTTATCCGTGTTAAACTAATGCAACATAAACACTAAATGATAGAACTCCATATAATAAAGGCGCAATGAATTGGTTTCGATACAGCACTATCTTCATTGATAAGACTGATATTGACTGGTGAAAAAAAGTCCAAAACATAAGTATGTCTCTTTAAAAACTAAGTTTGTACTGTATACTGGAATGAGGTCAGACATAAAGCTCCTCATTGCACGCGCTGATTATTATTAGATTCCTTTTAGGACCAATGAGAATAATCTGGGCGTGGTTTTGGCACCAGGCAGCGTAGAGACAGCATCGGATTGGCTGAATTGTATCGCCGTTATATCTTTGGAAGAGGATAAAGCAGCACGGAAAGAAATTGGAGGCTGCTAAAACTTACAGAGAGCGCAGATGGAAGGCAGACCCTAGTTCTAGTGAAACAAGACTCTTCCCGCATGGTGCTTGGAAAGAAAAGCTATGCAGAAAAAGACTTACCTTACTTTAGAAACTTGGAACGCTTTCAGTGTGAGTGCGGTCACACAGACGCACAGTTTGCTTTCGGCAGTTTTAACAGCACATGTTTAAGTCCTACACGACAACTAGGGCTGAATAGCTTAGGCTACTTAAAAAATTGTCGGTGGAGGAAAGAGACGCAGTGGTGACTGGAACAGTTTTACACTATCGGTTCTCTTCCATAATACAGAGTTTCGTATAACACGTATCTAACGTTTTAACCGCCTACCAAACGGATTCTTGTGTCTCGGAATAGACATCGCCGGTTCGTTCGGCACATCTCAGGACTGTTTTATTGACACTGGCAGCCAGAACTGTGAGGCATAAATCTGACTTTTCTTTTAAGTGTCAATCTGAACTGGAGAGAAAAAAGGCGTTATCTCATTTTACATTGTAACGATGGTACAGAAAACAAGTAACGTGGAGAGCTCCGAGGCAATATTCGCGGGAGAGTCGTCCGATTCCGGAGCGATGGACCTGGACATGGCTTCCTCTCCGAGCCCCGGCTCCACGGCTTCTTCCGCGGGGGATGGCAAACTGAATCCCGCTTGGTGCAAAACGCCCACTGGTCACATCAAGAGGCCAATGAACGCGTTCATGGTGTGGTCACAGATTGAAAGGCGTAAAATTATGGAGCAATCGCCAGACATGCACAACGCGGAGATTTCCAAGAGACTCGGCAAGCGTTGGAAGCTACTGAAAGACTGCGATAAGATCCCCTTCATACGAGAGGCAGAGCGGCTCAGACTCAAGCACATGGCCGACTACCCAGACTATAAGTACCGGCCCAGAAAGAAGGTTAAGTCCAGCAGCTCTAAACCCAGCGAGAAGGAGGGCAAGCTCAGTGGTAACAACTGTAACACCAGCATGAGACCGTCTTCTAAAAAGAGTGGCTCAAAATCATCCAGCAAACCTCATAAAATAGTTTTTGGGAACGGCACCAAAACAACATTTCCAGAACAAGTTATTGGCACAGATCACCATTCGCTTTACAAATCCAAGTCTGTTTCTGCTGCCAAACAAATACCGGACAAGAAAAAGCGAGTGCATGTGTTCGGGAGCGGCAACCAAATTCACAGCGTGAGCCCGTCCTCTGCAGCTGTGCCCGCCAGCCCCACGCTCAGTAGCTCCGCGGAATCCAGCGATCCTTTCAGCCTGTACGACGACGCCGCAGCCAGCAGCAAGGAGGGCAGCGAGTCTCCCTCCAGCGCCTCGGAAGATTACGCCAGTATGCGGGCCTCCTCTCCTACTCCGTCCGCTTCTCACTCCTCGTCCTCGTCCCAGTCCTCCTCTTCGGATGAGGAGTTTGAGGATGATTTGTTGGACATTAACCCGAGTCCCGGTTTTGACAGCATGTCGCTGGGTAGCTTTGGTTCATCGGTTTTGGACAGAGACTTGGATTTTAATTTTGAGTCGGGCTCCGGTTCTCACTTTGAGTTCCCCGACTACTGCACCCCAGAGGTGAGCGAGATGATTTCAGGAGACTGGCTAGAGTCGACCATTTCTAACTTGGTGTTCACGTATTGAGCGAAAGAACAAGACAACTTCAAGCATGAAATCGTGTCTCACCATATACTGAGCAAAAAAAGGGATTCCGGTTAAGTGAGTTTATGTCATACCGTAGTCTCTGCGGACGGTCTCTCCCGCCGAGAAAGAGACGGGAAGCACTAGCGCGGACTGTTCAACTAAGCGAGAGAACAACTCGCTTTTTATTTCAAGGATCAACTGTGGACTGTTATGATAAGACATGGCAACAAAGCGTACGCTGAAGTATTGCCTCGACGGAGAGGGGAAGATGTGGTTGTGCCCTGAGTAGGAGTGATCGAGTTCCTATTGAAAGAAACACTCGATCAGAACTGGAAAACTGTGATTGATTTGCACGAATATAACGAGGGCGGGCTTAGGTCGGCTATACTTTAATCAATGTTACTTAAAAGGGACATTTGAGAAACTTTTTATGATCGCCAAGTGAACTTCATAAGACTTAAAGAGGTACAGAAATAGGCTGGCTTGTCGGGCAGTTTTTTTGTCATCGAGATGGATTTATGAACCAGGTGGGTTGACCTATAAGTCAAACATTTTTTAAAAGATAAACGCATGTTACCTGTCCACTCTTTTACTGAGATGTATGTAAGACTGTCGAACAGTTACAACTAGTGTTAGGGTTATTTAAATGGATAGATGGCGCTATGTCTGATTCCTTTCTATGTACAAGGAACAAAAAAATCACCAGCTGTTTTAATTCTTAACTTCAGGATTCAAACGCAACTCGAATCTGTGCTGAACTTTATACACTTCTCTACGATTCAGGACCAACATTATTTTATGTTTTTCAGATGTTCTGTAGGTTATTGTAGAAAACCTCATCGATTTTTTTTTTCATCCTCGAGTTTTTTTTTGTACATTTATTCAGATGCCATTTTTATATGATGTATTTATATACTGGCCAAAACATTTTCGACGTATTATTTTTTAGTTTTCTTGTAACGGTCTTGTCATGTTATTTCTGCACCGTCTGTTTCCTTCGCCGAAAGAAGGGCTAGAGTTGTAACTTTTGATTTTTTATATTTAAATGTAGACTTTTGACACTTAAAGAGAGGAAACGTTTGATTATTTTCTCAGTGTATTTTTGTACAAATATCTATCAAGGGGGTGTCAATCGGTGTATATCGCTGTTTGGATTTCCTAATTTTAAAAACCAGGTGGCCGGTTATCTCACAAATCGGCCCTCTGTCCATGTTTACAGTATCAATCTGCAGGTTTCTTAAAGACACAGTATCACATTTTTCAATACCCCTGTAAACATGTGCTTCAACACACCAAGTCTTTTGAGCAGCCACGCTTCTGCATTTCGTTTTAGAATCTTGCCTAATAAAAAAAGATTGTAGCTTTAAATACAAAAAAAAAAATCTTGGCGTTTTTTATATTGACATTCGGTTTTCGAACACTGGATGTAATAATATAAAATCATAAAAAGCATATTCAAATTGCCGATTTGAGTTCGCAACAACTATGTACTGCGTTTCTCATTATATTTGAATATTTAATCTTTTCTACTTGTTGGCTAACTAGCTATAATTGTTTTAGTATCTTATGGCATGGTGAATAGCATTTGTATTTCAGATTCAGGTTATAGCTGTTGTGTTTTTAAAAATATAAGAAAATGAGGAAAACGTGAAAAGATCATTGTACATTTGACTGTATCATAAGCAAAAAGATTGTGTGTTTATGTATGTTGTTAAGCTATTCCATGACAGGCACTAGAACCGCTATCTTTATACAGTACATCCTTACTTACGTCTAAGGTGGTTGTTCAGGATTTTTTATATATACAGTTTTAAATATATTAACTTTATTTTCATCCCATTCTGTGCAATATGCTGTGTTTAGATTATTGTTTTGTCTAATCATACCATAACATAACATTTTTGAGGGGGAAACTCATGCCAGCTAATCGTGTCGATTCACTGCCTGTCAGATTGTTGAGATACTTCTGTACATAACTTTTTCAAGAAGGAAATAAAAATCAGCTGGAACTGAAACCCATCCCTCGTATATGTCATCTCAATCTGTACACACACACACACACACTCCTAAACTCTTGCAAACATGGCATGTACTATTAAATGAATGCAGAGCATTTCCATAGTGCTTTCATAGTGCTCATTTAAAGTTAATATGTATGTAAACGTGACCGTTTAACATCTATTATTGCGATGGCTTAGGATCTCTGATGGCATCGATGTGAACTCTATTACACACTGCCTATGCAAAGTGTGCCAAGCTTTATTGTGGGATCGGTTCCTACTGTTAAACGGCAGATTAAAGGTCACACGGTTCACACACATTTTTGCAGATATGGAAGGGATGTGTACAAAACAAGCAATAACATATATCAATAACATATACCGATAACGGACGTCTGTGTGCTGTGTTCAGGTTTCTGTTAATTACTGTAGACATCAACAAACCGTATTGTCCCTGCTCTCTCTACACCAGGCAGGTGGATTTACGAGCGTTGTGGCGGTCAACGTGGTGTATCTAGGCCCCTGTTTGTCTCCCAGACGACCCTTCCCCCTCCCCAGACAGCGTAGCGTGTCAACACACAGGGGGGATGGGCCGTCTGGCTGTCTGAACGTACGCCGGCTTGAGGCACACAGGCTGGCACTCGAGCAACGTCTCCCCGAATCGGAGCACCGCTTTTGGGTCCGTTTGGGTCCCCGAATTTTGCGCGGGACCCGCCAGAAAACACCTGATCTCAAAGACACTTGGGGAACTTGGAGACTTGTGTTTTTTTTATGCGTTGTCTGCACACTGGTCACGGATTGAGTTCAAGCAATGTTGAGTAGCGTGCATAACACAGTGCTTTATATTAAGTAGTATGCTAGTAAAAAGCAACAAGAACAAAGGAATATTGCCACTGCAGACATCTTGCAGTTATCTCCATCGACATTACTGCAGTCCCAACTGAGAGACACAAAGTTCACCACTTTGAAATAGTGATGTTAGCGAGTTGGAGGTTAGAGTTGTTTCTATTCTAATAGTCGCCTTCAGCTCATCTGACTCAAGCGAGGCAGGCAGATGAAGGCGGTGGTCCAGTAGAGACCCAGCAGGAGGGCCGGCTAGAGCCTCAGCCGGGCTCCGCTCGTTGGGGGAAGGATGGGCCTGCCTGCCTGGCTGACTGATTGGCCTGTCTGGTTGATTGGGTAGGGGCAGTGGGGAAACCACTGATACTCTGAGAATAGAAGGATATGATAGGTTTGTTAGTTAGGTTTGGGTGTTCATTGTCTGCTTGTCAGGTGTATTTTCTTTTCGTTAACCCTTGTTGTACCAGCTATAATGTGACAGGAGGGTACATTTTAATTTTCTGCTTTGACCTATATGCAATTATGGTTGACTGCCTTGCTTAGGGACCGAACCCAGCTTGGTGATTCAATCCAGCAACCCTTCATTCGCTGGTCAGGTGCTCTAACCACTAAGCGGCCCTTGCTGACACCAGTGAGCAACATGTACATATGTTTAGTCTGCTCCTACACCTCGTAACTAGGCACAAAACTGTGTTCCGGAACACCACAACTGTGGCCAGTAAAATCTGCAGACAAAATGCCCTCGCAGTGCATTGCAGTGGACTTTTGCATCTGTTCATGTGTCAAATGACACATGAGGAACACCCGTTCCCTGGTGTAAGTGGAAAAGGACAAGGCATTGCACTGCATTCTGTGTACATTTCAATCAACTCACCTGAGTGTGGAACGCGTCAAGCCCCCACTTACGTCACCCAGGATATGACCACTCATTAGTGGTACAGTGGCTCCCTCTGAAACAGAATACTAGATCACAGCTGGTGGAATGGCTCACCCACTGGGGCTACGGTGGGGCCTGAACTCCTCTGATGTTCGAGAGCGTCCATGAGGCAAGTGAATAAATGAATACTGCATACCACTCAGTGCATGCTAGTATTTAATTACAGGTTGTCCCGGGAATCAAACCCTCCATGACTCGCATTCTATTCATTTAGCAGACACTCTACCAAAGTGATGGACAGGCGTAACTAGAGTTGCCTTGCTCAAGGGCACAACAAATCCTTAAACGTCTTGTACGCTCAGGGATTAGAACCTGAAACCTTTTGGTTACTGCTTTTAAATGTTTTTACCTATAAGCTATTTGCCTCCCTATGCCTTGCTTTACCAATATTTAAAAACACCAGATGTAAGCCATTATTAGCTTATTTCTGATGGACCATTGGTGAATCATTTATGTAGTGCTCACGAAGAATTCATGGGATTTTTTAGTTATTGTATGGATACACAGAGCAGGACCACATCAATCGTATCGGTCAGCCACATACATTATGACGGGTGCTGAATTCTCAAATGAATTGGTAAAGTATGACAAGTACCGACGTTCGTGCGTAGTTCGTCGTTTCCCATTTCGTTACTGTGAAGCGCGTGGTTTACAAACGATGGGCACGCTTCTTCCGTACATTCCAGATCTACTGCACGCGCGTTCCTATGGCTCAAAGGTTCTGTACCACAAAAGTAAAGAGGCTGTCATTTAGGCGACCACAGTTCTTTGGGATCCCTGCAAACAGGCAAAAACGTGTAAGGCCTCTCTCCCACCTCGTCGGAGGATTGCCCCCAATCCGCCGTTTACTGGGGTTGAATACCTCTCCACCCCGCCCATTCGCTAGCCTCTGGAACCTGTAGTCGAGAGAAAGAGGAAAGAACTACAATAGACCGTCTGGTCTGAGTGTGTCCCTCCCCCAACGACCTGTTTCACTGGTATTTTACAGCTATTTGTCCATAGCCCTGTAATCCCTTGCTTATTACAGATGCAAGTGATACCTTTATTAATTTACCAGTTTACTTAATAAATAAAGCATGGTAACGTTTAGTGGAATTACCGTTGAGTGCTGAACAAAAAGTAGATTAAAACTCACAGGTAACGCTGTATGGTAGTTCATAACAAAGAAAATGTTTTTCAGACTACTGGCTTATTACACAGCAGGGAATCTTTTAGAACTTTCAAGATTCAGCTTTAAGATTTCAGTTATTTAACCCTAGTGTATTTAATTTTCTACTGCGAATTCGTCTCAGCAATAAACGTAAAGCAAATACAATCAATGATGTACCTAAGGTAATAAATAATGCAATTATTTAATTATTTGTATTTCAAACTTCAATGTGCGTATTTTTTCAAAGGACTTGTTTAAATTATAAATGTAGTGAATATTGAAAGCTCTGCACGGAGACAGTATAACAAGGAGTTTTAGATGAATAATTGATTCTCTGTTCTATTTTATTGTTTAACTAATTTTCTAAAAGCATTTACTCCTCTCAGTCACATCTTTAGAGTTGTAGTTCAGCTTTATACGAACATTGATATTTGTAGTGGTATCTTTTCCTACCTTTTGTAACACGTATGTTTACATCAGTTACCATGAGAGTGTTCCCTAATGTGAGGGGTAGGCAGGTTGGATGGACAGTACGAAATCTGGACAAAGAGTTACCGAAGTAACGGTCTCACTATAAAAGTATACGTTTTTGCGTAAAATAGATGGGACATATAGAAAACAATCGTGTTCGTGTTTATCGCACAAATATCCCGTCCGTGTTATATATACAGCAACAAATGACTTCGTTGTTGTTGTTTAGTTATATTTTGAGGGCGGGACTGAAACTGAAATGAACAAGGCGCGGCCAAGAATCCCCTTCACACGTGCAGACAAAGAGCGCCAACAACACAGCCCAAATATGCACTTTAAACTTTTTTAAACGCTACGACGACTTCCGTGAACAAAAACACTTCAAAGGTTAGTGGAATCAAATTAAATGCTTGGCTTTATATGTTATTTAATGCGATGTATTTCGATTTAATTTCAATAAAAAGTTGCAGATAGTTGGAGCGTCAGCTCGCAAAGTTGAGAGCACAAAGCGGAGAGGAGCGTTCCTTTGTCTAATGCAGCGCAGTCTGAAGGGAAGTCCATGGATGCTTTCTCATGTATTTACAATATTCCTAAACAACTATCATATGGTTATCATACATGAGGCGAACCAATCGAAGTTTAAAATTACTTGTTTGGTGGTGTTTATCTCCCGGGATAGATTGAAGGAGACAAAGCTGTCAAAAGTTGGAGGGTGAGGGAACTTGGCAGTATTGCGCGTGACTATTAACTTTTTAAAATGTCGGGATGAGATACACTTTTGAATACTAATTAGCTCGAGTACTCACATTGACGATTATATGGTGGAATTGAGAGTGATATGGATAATTAACTGGAGAAATTAAGAACAATGTCTTCAGGTGCATATGCTAATAATTCAGACAATCAAATAGGCTAACTAATAAATATCTAACAAGCTTGTTATCTCGAATATTGTACTCTCCTGTTCTGATTCCACAACGGGACGGACTTTTAATGGACGATCAACTCTCGATAGTTTACAGAATGGGTATTGTGCAACAGGTATTGGGCATAGCACAGTGTACTGTCTTTGTTACCGGATCTCTTTGTTCTGTTTCATACTTCGAAAAAGGAGCGGAATAAAGAATGGAAGAGCGGTCTATTCACAAAACTATCTATTCACAAAACTTTCGAACTGTGATGTAGCCAATAAAAAATGGATTCCATTGCTCTGAATTATTATTACATATAGTTTTTGAGGATGTTAGCTTTTTAGAAACACATTTACGAGCCCCAAATGGAGCCTCGGTGGAACAGAGTCAATTTATCGCATTGTTGTTGTAGTTAGTTATAATTACCTTGTTTTTTTATTACACCAATCGATTGGCTATTTAAACTACCACACAGACTAAAACCAATATTGTACGAACTGAAACGACACTACGGATTTAATGAAGAAGCTCAATGTACTTGGTTGTAGAATGCTATCGCTTTTTTATGTTGAATATTATGTATTTACAATCGTGACACATGTTTATGTGGACCAGTACTAAGCAAATTGATAATTAACTTTCCTATACATAATATTTGACAGTTTGCATGAACAACATGTATTAATATTAAGTCAGTGTTCTACTATGCAAGTTCTTGGTTTGAAAAGTACAAAAAATACTGCCTGTCTTGTCCTCTAACTATTTCCCTATAGAAAATCATCCTAACCAAATTAGTTGTGTACATATGTAGGCCCAACGCAAACTTCCTCACTAACTTTCCTCCCCTTTGATATCCTCAGGTGGGTAGAATCTAGATTTCCTAGAAACGCCTTCTTTAATCGGGAAACCTATAATGGAAAAGTACCTTGGGGCCATACTCCTCAACAGGATTTCAGTACTATTAAACAGTTACAGTTTCTTTTGAAGAACAACACGATGGATTTACCAGTGATATTTACCTGACAACCTACCTGACAACGTGGAACTCTTTATTCAATGGAAACGGATGTGGATTATATCTGCCCGCGCGATGCAGCAAAGGGCCACCAAGCTAAATATGCTTCTCATGTGATCACCGAAGAAACGAATGGTAGGTTACCCCGCTTTTTGTGATTTTCTAAGGGAGAAATTGTGGAGTGACACTTTTTGCAACGCATTTAGGCTAATCCAACGTTCTGTTGATCTTCCTGAGTGTATTGAATTGGATTACAAGTTTGTGATAACCGTAAACTCCGTTTTTTTGTGTGCAATTGGTGTATTGGGTATTGTTAGTTATGTATTCCGGTCATTTAGTAATTATATCGTCGACAGAATTATGACGTTATTCAGATTGTGAAATAGCATTATGTGTGAATGTAATGACGGTAATTGATTGCATTAGCCGGACTATGTATTTCAGCAAGGCTAAAGCTGGACAGCGTCCCTGAAATGTTCTAAGACAGAAAGGGTGGGGGTGCAGAAGGATGATGTGGCCCATTGAGGACCTTTACGTGATTACATGGACTGATTCACCCACGCATCGGTTCATTTTCCAGCCATTTATGGATGACGTAATTATATATATATATATTTATATATATATTAATCCACTCAACTTTTCAGAGAGATGCCTTGAGAGGAAAGGACATAGAGAAAAAGAGAGAGAGAGAGGAGTAAGAGAGAGAAGTTACCTCACTATACAGCCTTCATCCTCCATGATGTCATTGAAAGCCAATGAAAACGCGCAAGGGGGGCGGCTCATCTCAGCATCCCGGCAACGCCCCCACCCCCTACCGCGCGCTTGGAGCCACGCGCTCAGACACACACCATGCGGCCAGTAGATGCATCACATTGTTGCCGCGCTGCATTGCGATGAGGACAGAGCAAATGAAACAGGCAGCGCAAACACCTGTGATGAAACTATGTCTGTGTGGCAGCTTTTGTTTTGTGCCTGTATATGTATTCTTATATGTATATAAAAAAAGGCTAAATATACACACACACATATACATATATATATTTGGTGGTATATGTGACCTTTCCCATTATAGAATGACAGCCTTACAACACAGCAATAAAACATTTGTCAATTTTATCCTTCTTTTGTGTCTTGAAGGGAGTTATGATTGCGTATTAGCCACAGCCAGTGGATATGACAAATTAATGTGGGCTTGAAATTTCAACAAATAATGTCATGCAGGCCTAGCAAGAAAAAACCCATGTGGAGAAATCCAGGGCACGGTGGTATGGTAAGGGCTGTGTGGTTCAGAGTCACCCCAGGAGCGGGAAGCCGAGGAGCCAAGTGAGGAGGCTGTCATGGGGTCTGCACTGCAGAAATTGACCACATGCCACCTTTCAATGAACAGACACCCCCAAACATAGAGGGTCCAATCATTACATGTTGCAGAGCAGTAGCCAATGACAACCATCTGATGATGTCATCTTAACCCCTCATCATTCTGACTTATTGTCTTCCTCTTTCCTTTTCCTTTTTTGTCTGTCTCTCGGTCTGTCTCACTCCTCTTTCTCTGTCTATGTCTGTCTGTCTGTCGGTCTCACTCTTTCTTTGTCTGTGTCTGTCGGTCTGTCTGTCTCATTCTTTCTTTGTCTGTGTCTGTCTGTCTGTCTGTCTCATTCTTTCTTTGTCTGTGTCTGTCTGTCTGTCTGTCTGTCTGTCTCATTCTTTCTTTGTCTGTGTCTGTCAGCCTGTCTGTCTGTCAGCCTGTCTGTCTGTCTGTCGGTCTCACTCTTTCTTTGTCTGTGTCTGTCTGTCTGTCTCATTCTTTCTTTGTCTGTGTCTGTCTGCCTGTCTCACTCATCTTTCTCTGTCTATGCCTGTCTGGCTGTTTCTGTCTCTGTCTTTTTTTTCTTTATTTCTCTTTCACTCTCTTTCTGTCTGTTTCCCTGTATGTCCATTTGTCTGTTTACTTCTGGGTTTGTGCATGTCTGTCCCTGTGTGTCTGTCGGTCCTCCTCTTTGTATAGACAAAGTACCTGTAGAAATAAGACATAAAGTTCATATAAACATAAAGTACTTATTGATATAGAATACTTATAAACATAAACTACTTATTTATATAACATACTAATATGGAAATGTATAGTGTATATATTCTTTACATTGTCCTATATGTTCTTCATTTGATCATCCTGTTGTTGCAGTAAATTTCTTGCACAGCAGGAAATACAAACTCGTAGCGTGCTCAAGGTTTAAAGCTGCAGACCTTCCTTAATGGTGAAAATGCCAGGTCCATTGTCCTGCGTTACATCAACCACACGGCGTACGGCACTGTTTTCCCCTTTGGTCTGGGACATCATTGCACACGCGATGGAACGGCAACATATGAAGTGTCATTTCCATCTCCCTCGATGCTCACTACTCCCCCCCCCGATGCTCCGAGCTCCGTTGTCAACAGAACCATAACAATGGCAGCTTGGTTCAGATTCTCCTGTTATCATTAAAATGGCTTCTGTCATTTGTTGGACTCAATCCCACATTCAGACTTAATTTGCCCCCAACGACAACAGCATATTAACCCCTACAGCCAATGTTCATTATTTATAAGATATGTCATAATTTACGTGTTATTTTCCCGTTTTAAGAGATCTTTCTAGCTTTCCTTTCCTGTCATTTTCTTTCTTCTCTTCTGTATTCAGGCAATAATGCAGCTCTGTGTTAGTTAATATAGCAATAACGGACGACGAGGTGTGGTATATGACCAAGAAAAGTGCTTTTCTTATACTCGACACACTGCAGAGTGCCCGGACTCAGTGCTTAGCAGTGGTATATTAGCAATGTCACAAATACCTGAGATTACTTATTACTCTTATGAACCTGTTTACAATCCAATTAGAGCAGTACAAAGTGATGTAATGCCATACCCATATATTGGCCAATCAGCATTCCAAATTCGAGTCAGCCAGTTTATAAATGGCCAATATAGCATGGCTAAGGGTTGCCCCTTATGGCAAACTTTGGGAACACATTTCTTGTTATCTAGTGTGAATTGACATATTATGTACATTTTATTTAAATTAAATTGTTGTCACCCCAACGTGTTGTAGTCTTAACATAACATTGTCGAGGTGTATTGGCCATACTGAGATGTAAAGTCTGTTGAGGTGCCTTTTTTCTATTTCAAACTGGGGAGCTGTGCAATTACAACAGTAAAAAATAATACAAATAATAATGTAATGTCATATCCGTAGTATCTATGGCCATCAGCCAATCAGCGTTCAGAATTCTAACCACCTGGTTTATGTACCCCCACAAAGCCCTGTACACATTACAACCTGCATTACCGATGGTTCTGACAACAGCAGCCCCGCCTTCCAAAGCCGAACGAGCGAGACACTTGCTTGTAGCCGGGCCTGAAAAACATATCAGGCTTAGTTTTCCTTCTGTGCGCCTGGAGCCAGGAGATAACTTTCAGCACATTTAGCTCTCTGTGTCCACGTGTTTGTGTGTGTGTCTGACGTGTTTGCGTACGTGACCCGTGTGTGTTAGCGAGTTTTCATTGTGTGCCTGTGTGGGTTCTAATACCTCTCCACATTTGGGTGGAACCAGAATAATTCCTTAATAGCTTCACACCAGCAAAGCTTTCAGATAGAAACCCAAAAGCCCAACCCCTCCCACCCTCACGCACTGGGCTTTCCTCAGAGGTTTATAATTATTTTAACTATCTCATGCAGAAGTCCTCGTCTTTACTTCCACTTGGCCAGACCAGACTGGTGCCGGATAGATAGGCCTAAGCTATGTTAATTTGATGAACTGTTTGTTTTAGACCTGAATAGATTGCATTTCCATGGATGCTGGATCTCTTCGGGGGGAAAATGTATTTAATGCACTCACACACACACACACACCCTCTCGTCACACACACAGGCACTCTCGCACACTTACAAACACTCTCGCACAGACACACACGCACAAACACGCAGCAAACCAATATGTCTTGCTTAGATGGCTATTTGTAAGGGTAATTTATTGAGGCTGTAAATATGTCTGGCTTTCACTATCTCCATACAGTGTTAATCTGTGGATAGACCCATGTTTTATCAGGGCAAATAATCTGCTATTGTCTGTCTGTTCAGAGATTATGTCCAGGCTAACACAAGCTTTATCTGGCTAGGGTGGCTTGTTTGCTGGGCTGGCTAGGATCTATCGGGTGTAATTATAACACACACACACACACACACATGCATGCATGGTAGACAAGGCAATTCGATTGACTGTAAAGTTGAATCTGTCTGTGTCCTGTCATGGAAGGAAATGCCTTTAAAACAGCTGTCACAGGGTTATCTGAGCTTTATCCGCAGCTGCTAAAATGCAGTAATATTGAGGGGTTTAATGTTGCCGATAAACAGAGGTATTTATTGGGTAATATATCCTTATTGATGAATAACAACCCTCAGTAATCTTTGCATGTTGAGTGAAATATTGCGAATGTCAGTGTGGATCTGTCAAATCAAAATACATTTTTATTTTATAGAGCGTTTTTTATATCCGCTGTTGTACAACATGCTCATACAGATATCCAGCCTAAAACCCCAAAGGTTGAGCTCCAACCAGAATTTGATGCACAGTGGCTGTGATGCCCATAGGGTCAGAATCCACGATAAAACTTACAGAGGTGAACTCTGGGGGCATCCAGACAAAATCACTAATGCAAATGATTGTGTGGCTGGGAAGCAACCAATGGATGGGAGGCTAATGGAACAGGTGTTGGAGGGTCAGTATGAGGCACTCTTCCCTCTGCCTGCTATACAGTTCAAATGCTAACGCCCCAGAGCAATGACGGGGAAATTGCCCTTCATTGAGTGGTGTCATAAGGGTGGGACTTAAAATGGGTGTCTTAACTCGCTACGGTCCCTAAAGATGTAATTTATAGTTTACCTGTTTTTCGTCTCTCTCCCTCTCATTTCTTTTATAATTTATAAAATGCATATATTTTGCTTTTGGCGCCAATGATTGTCTGTATATAATGCATGTCAATTCAGCTGGCTTGTTATATTTCAGGCTAGTGACAATGTAGCTAATTTAAATGCCTCCAAAGGAAATAGGTGCATTTCCTTCACAGTTTAGATTAATGTATTTTTATTTACCTCCCTCCATCCATCACCCAAGCTTGCTCTGTTTGTCTTACTTCATACCCAGTAAGTGTCTGTTTCCGTGTGTGTGTGTGGTTGTATGTCTGTGTAAATGTACATTTGTGTGTATGTGTCTGTGTTTGTGTGTGTATTGTTTTGTGTAAATATTTTTGAGTGTAAATATGCAGTGTTGTAAGCAAATGACACTACCCCCGACAGTGCCTGTGTGAGTAGGCAGACAGACAGGCCTGAAAGAGCGCAGACAGACTGTTCTGAGAGAGAGCAGACAGACAGTTCTGAGAGAAAGCAGACAGACAGTAGGAGCAGGCAAACAGCCTTGGAGAGAAAAAGCAGACATGCTGTCCTGAGGGACAATCTGGGACCTGCTATTCTGCAAGGAGTGAGACAAGGAGGAAGTGAGATAGAGAGGTTTAGGAAGGATGATGGAGGAGAGGAGGAAGTGAGGTAGAGAGGTATAGGATGGATTATGGAGGAGAGGTGGAAGTAAGATAGAGAGGTTTAGGAAGGATGATGGAGGAGAGGTGGAAGTGAGATAGAGAGGTTTAGGAAGGATGATGGGGAAGAGAAGGAAGTGAGATAGAGAGGTTTAGGAAGGATGATGGAGGAGAGGTGGAAGTGAGATAGAGAGGTTTAGGAAGGATGATGGGGAAGAGAAGGAAGTGAGATAGAGAGGTTTAGGAAGGATGATGGAGGAGAGGTGGAAGTGATAGAGAGGGTTAGGAAGGATGAGAAGGAAATGAGATAGAGAGGTTTAGGATTAAGGAGAGGTGGAAATGAGTAAAAAGGAAAAGATACACAGCTAGTCTTTCCATCTCCATCCTATCCTGTCCTCTCTTCTCCCACCTCCTCTTTTGTCCACATAGCTAGCTCACCATTACACGGCCTAGTTGGAGCTGAGGCTGAGGAATAAGAGCTGGGGTCTTGTAATGCAAAGTGTTCTCTGTTGGCAGTTGAACCTGGTCCCGCCCCAAGAATGCGGAATGGAAGAATTCTTTTCAGAAGATTTCCACGTTCATTCTCACAAGGAGTCTTTTTGAGTCATTGTTGGACTAGCGATGAAAAGCATTCTTCCGTGTTATTCAACGGAGGGAGAGGCCTGTTTTTGCACACAGCCGGACAGCCGAGAGAGTGGCTTGATATTCACTATTGGAGCCACAATACGGCATGATGTCAAAGACTGCAGTGCTGTTGCTGATTATGAGAAGGACAATTTAACAATTTATGTCTCGTTTTGGTTTAAAGCTGGAGACCTTCCTTAATGGTGAAAATGCCAGGTCCATTGTCCTGCATTACATCAACCACACGGCGTATCACAATCCTGAACCCCAGATCACAGCCCTAATCCCCCAGATCACAACCCTAAACCTTAGATTAAAGCCCCAAAACCAAGATCACAGCCCTAACCCCCCATTCACAGCCCCAAACCCCCCAGATCACATTCCCAAACCCCAGATCACAGCCCTTACCCCCCCAAATCACAGCCCCAAACCCCCCAGATCACAGTCCCAAACCCCAGATCACAGCCCTTACTCCCCCAAATCATAGCCCCAAACCCCCCAGATCACAGCCCCAAACCCCCCCAGATCACAGCCCCAAACCCCCCAGATTACAGTCCCAAACCCCAGATCACAGCCCTTACCCCCCAAATCACAGCCCTAACCCCCCAAATCACAG